>APFE030337092.1:0-138632 GCA_000404065.3 Pinus taeda
TCTAGAAGTGACCACAAGTAACTTTTTAAAGATGAAACTCGCGCTTTTTGACCTTTACAGGGGTATGCACCCATCCTTTGGTTTACAGAGCGTACAAGTACGCAGGTACAGGGTGTTTGGAGTGCGTACACGCAGGCAAGGTAGAGAGAACCTGCGTACCAGAGATAAACATGTTTTTAAGTGACTTTCTCTCTTTTTGAAGTTTGACATGAAGAGCAGAGGTATGAGGCTTGACAAGGAGGATAATATGACTATTGACGGAGCCATATTAACTACAGATAGTCATGGTGACAAATTTCAGTGTAACACCAGGAGCACCTTTCAATAAACGACTAACTTCGGACCGCCTTGGGCAGTCTTTGGTATAGTGATCCTTGTCACAGATAAGACAAGGATACTTTGGTTTACGTTTGGCTCCTTCCTTGGGTGGAGGTTTAGAGGAGTCTTGTTTGGGTTGCTCAGATTTATTCTTCACTTTCACCTTTTTCTTTCCTTTTGAGGCTTTGTCTGTCGTGGTGGAATGGACAACATTGACCTCGGAAGTACTTCCAGAATTAGATACTCCCTGAGAAGTGTTTTCGTTTGAAGCATTCGATTTTTGCTTCCCAGGGTTCGTGGATGATTTCTTCAACGACGGATTTACAGAGCCAATAACACCGTCAACAGATGGCTTTGGCGGAGCTTTGGACGTTCCATGTCTCGAGGCATCAGGAAAATACTCATATAAGGTACCTGACTGAGAATAAACTAAGTCGAGGTACTGAGCACGCGTGATAGCTTGCTCTTCAGTTACACAAGCTCCCATAGCAATGTCTCGTGCAATTTTAGGGACAAAGTAGGTCGTGAACCAATCGATTAGGAGTTGATCAAGAATCCAGAACTTGATCAACCGACGATGCTGTCTCCATTCATGTATATGATCAGATATGTGCGTGGCCGCATCCTATTTGAGAGACGTAAGGAGATGTGTTCCTGTCTCATACCGAATGGGTAACTGAAAATGAGTTAGGAATGCCATTGCCAATGAGTTGAAATCTTGAAAGGATGCACGAGTCAACTCAATGTACCACTTAGCAGCCGAGCCAGTGAGAGTCCTTTTAAATAGGTAGAGCCAGATTGAATCGTCAAGCCATGAATTTGACGAACACCAAAGGTGGTAAGTCATAACATGGGCTTGAGGATCCTCTCCAGCTTTGCCATCAAATTTGGGACAATCGCCGGGTATCTTGGTTGGAAATGGTGGCCAGAATGGATTATGAAGGATAGGATCATTAGTCAATTTAGATACATCTGGAAGTTCCAACGTTGCTAAAAATGGTAGTTGAGGATTGAAGGACATCTGCGACTTTGGATACGAGGTAGGACCAGAGTTCCAACTAGTAGCTAGTTGCCCCCATTGACTTTTTCTGGACGAACAAGGCCCATAAGGGTTCTGTCCATAGGGGTTCCTTCCATAGGGGTTGTAGCCATAACCGGACGGTTGACTCTGGATTTTCCCCCCAACACCCCATTGATTACCAACCTGACCTGCAGGAGAAACATACTATTGCTGGTAATTTTGATAAGGAGCAACCTGCATCTGCTGATAATTTTGGTACGGGGCAAACTGAGCTTGCCCCTGGGGTTGCTGGTAACCATACGGTTGCTGGGCTCCATACTGAGCCTAGGGACCAGGCTGCGCTTGGTAAGAAGGTTGGGATTGAAACCCACCTTGCATCTAAAGACCAGTTTGAGTCTAGGGTTGAAAACCGGGTTGAGCTTGAGAAGCAACCACCATCTGCATGCCCGGTTGAGCAGGCCCAGAAAGATGTCCTTGAGAGGATGGGGATTGGGCCACCTGGCTGGAAGGTTTCCCTGGTTGAGTTTGGGATGGACCCACTTGCCCAGAAGGCTGAGCTTGCTGGGTGTTAGGTTGTCCTTGTAAAACCAAGGGTTGTCCTTGCGGAACAGATGGCTGAGCGGATTGAACAGTTGGTTGACCTTGGGGTTGACCAACCTGTCGAGATGGTTGACTAGGTTTAGTAGTGGGCTAGCCTTGCTGCACATAAGGCTGACCACCTTGCCCAGAAGGGTACCCTTACTAGATTCCAGGTTGTCCTTGTTGAGCATAAGGTTGTCCTGGATTCCCATAGGGTTGACCGAAAGGGTATCCCTGCTGGACTCCAGGTTGTCCTCGTTGCACATACGATTGTCCCGGATTTCCAGAGGGTTGCCCAAGATAGCTGAAAGATGGACCACCATAGGCCGAAGGTTGTCCTTGGAAGGGTTGTCCTTGTGGGCCTCCAGGCTGCCCTGGATAGGTTTGCCCGTAATACTGTTGCCCATAAGAAGGTTGCGTGTAAGACGGTTGACCTTGATACGATGGTCCTTGGTAATGCTATCCTTCATTTGGACGGAGCGCTTGGCCACCACCATAACTAGTGGTACCCCACGCGACGCTTAACAAGACCAAGACCTCAACCAAAAGCTGAGATGGCAAGGAAGTATACAAATGATGCCCTATGGGGTCATAATAAGGACCTTGCGTGCCCGTATTCTGGATGGCATGCAAATACTGATTATATGCCTCCCCTGCTAGAATGGCACTAGAAGAAGGTGGGGCACTAAGTGCAGGGTGAACAACTCTGGCTGTATGTGTCGCTTGCCCATGATTTACTCAACCGTGGGATGGACCAGCAACACTAGTTACGATCTAAGACACCGTAACGGCACTAAAAACTAGTGTTGAAGACACTACACGAACAGTCGGAATAGTCGGAACTAACGTGACAACTGTATTGTGAACTTTTGAAACAAAAGATCCTGTAGTGGGAATGATGTTATGATCCCACATGGTACCTGAAGAGGAGTTCCTAGAGCCCATGGCATCCCTCAAAGCCTTATAGCATAAGGGTACTGTAACACCGAGAGGGGTGACAGTGAAGGCCAGAGTTATAACCGGGGATGTGGCTGGGATAGGAGTCTTGATACTTGACAAAACAAGTGTCTCACTCGCTACAAGAGATGTGTCATCCATATCAGAGGAAGAAATCGGGACCGAAACACCAGTAGGAGTAGAGGGAAAATCCTCTTCGTAAGGTTCCCAAACTGGGTTCCAAAATAGATCGTGAAGATCATCTTTTGGAGCGCGAGAGTTAAACAGTTGGACACTTGGAATAACAGGAAAAGTGTCACCACAAACCGGTGTCCCAGGAGCAGCAGAAGAAGGAGACCCTTGGTCACTAGGGACGAGAGATGGGATCGATGGATCTGCCAGGATGATTTGATTCAAAAAATCCTAGACAAGCTAACGAGAAAAGGCCCTACTCAAACTAACGCAAACAAGGTCTAACAGGGTAAGTGTGAACATGGCCGAATAAATTTTAAGACACAAGGACATAACTTGACCTTTTCATCTTTAAAGAGTCGAGAAAAGGACAAATAGATGACTCTAGTCGCCTTCGAATGTTTAGTGAGCCCGAAGTGACAAATGCTCAAGCGAGCCTTTTCTTTTAGGGAGTCTAAAAAGGATCAAAAAGTGATTACTCTAAAGAACTAGGCAAAGGTTTACCAAACAATCTGTAAAACTGCATATACACCTTAGCAATCATATGAAGCCAAGGACTTTCTGTACGGCAGTCAATCTTCCTGAATGTTGTGTTCGGTGCGTTACGGGTCATAAGGCGACAGACACGACTTCCTATGGATAAAGGATGATAACCTAGTGGAGTCTCCCCATATACTCAACGGTACATGGGAGCACAAGTCCGTACTAGACCACAACTGAGTCACAAAAGGAGGAATCACCCAACCTTGAGTGGAAACAAAAGTGACTAGGTTTAACGACACCGGAGCACGTCTCTAGCCTAGACCTCTAGAATGTGAGCGTTATGTTCCAATGCGTTGTTAGATTCATTGAGTTTATTTTAAATTTGATCTTGTGTTAGGTTTCAGTTTTCAGGCCTTACCATATGTAATCTCTAAAAATTCCCTAAATATAATCTATATGCCAAAACATGTCGTTTCATTCGATGAATGCTAGTTACAAGAGAGTTCAAGAGCTTTCACGCCAACGAAACAATTAGAAAACAACAAAGAACTTCCCTAATGTAGCTAATACAAATTGACAAACTTTTCTTTAAGATCACTGATCACTAATCGAAATGAAAAGTTCTAATTCTCATTAACTAATACAAAGCAAAAGAGATTTTTCTTTTTGATGATGGCAAAATGCACTAAACAACTTTGAGAAATAACACAAAAAAATTCTATTCAATACAAGCACATTCAATTCCTTAAATCACAAATCAAATTTCCAAAGAACAAGAAAGATCCCAAAGACACCAATGAGCCGTGTGATCTAGGCTCAAAGTGAGACGAAGCGGAATTCAAGTGCAGACAAAGAAAGTCACCTAGAGAACGCAACAAAACAATCTACAACCACCAAGCAAGTGCAAGGGAGCAATCAAAGAATCGACTGGACCGTTAAAAGATCAAAACACCTAAGGAAGGCTCGACACACAAAGCCACTAGATGCCCTAGGGCTAGAAATGTGAAATCGATACAAAAAAGAAAACACCCAAAGGGTAACGATCAAAGCCAATCAAATCACACTCCAACACACTCAAGTACTCCGAAAAAGGTACCCAGGACAAAAACCAAGCTCAGAAGGCTCACAGCCAAGCAAACTTCAAAAGTTCCCAGGCCTGGCGTGACTGTCAGGCTGCAACTAGCGCCTTTCAGGGATTGGCGCGGGTTGTAAATGTGCAACTTGCGCCAACTGGCGCGACTGTAATGCTATAAACAAGCACCAGCCAAGTTTGCTATGGAAAAATAAAAAACAAAAGAGCCAAGGCTAAGTCAACAGTACCTAGGTATACCAAGGGGAAAGAAGCAACACAGGGATTCAACCCAGAAAGCTAATCAAGCAGGAGAAACCAAGAAACAACCAAGAAACAAGGCAAGTTCCAAGCCATTCAGTTCGTAAACCAAACCGAAGATGGACTGAAGTGGCATTGATCTACTTTGCTAATGCAGATCAATAGCATTTCGAAGGCTATCTGGTCATACTTCAGGCTCCGTCTAAATTTTACAAATCAAACAACAAGACAAAACAAGCAACAAGGCAAAAAGCCAACTCCCCAGTGGAGTCGCCAAATTGTTGTGGAGGTAAATCCCCTCTGCGGACAGAGGTGATCCCACTAGCCTAAATGGGGTCTAGAAACAATCAAACAACGCTAACACGCAGGTTCCTAATTGCAAATCAAAGACCGATGATGAGGGCCTACCTCGAATCCAACGCTAGTACTTGTAGAAGAGTCGTCGCTCCCATTCTTTCGTTCTAGCTGGTCATAATCCCCACAATCCTCATGAATGAACACCTGCACATGCAAAGAACGACACAAATACAAGCATAAAATCCAAGAGATGCAACTATATATCAGTTAGAAAGGATATAACTCAAACATCATTATAAAGACAATGAGAGTGGAACCGTAATGATAGTCATCTATTATTATTGATAAACAAAGAAGAATACAACCATAGTTCTGACATCAAATCCTCCTTTGGCTGGGTGATCAGCAACACATGCCTTGCAAAGCTTGTTGGGAATGGGGAACACACATCTCTCTCCTTGGTTACTTGGACAAGAATCTCCTCACTTAAGATTTAGCCTTATGGGGGATAAAGAAGGCCTCTTTTAGCATGATATTAGCAATTCTCAGACTTTGGGACTTAGAATTTCGAGCTTGGAGAGTAGAATTACTAACTAGCTTGTCAAAAGAAAAAGGACAAGCTTATATAGAGAGAGGAGAAGGAGTTAGGATCATCCACAATATTCATGGGATTGGCCTTATCACAAAGAAGCTTCCATGAGAGGTGGAGAACTACTTCCCTTCTATGGAGGTTCGAAGCCCAACTAAACTAACTCAAGCTGGAATCAGTTCATGAATAGGTTAGGAAGAACCTTCATAAGTTGGTTTGTTAAAAACTTTACCCAACTGGGCTAGCGCGAGTGCAACTCTGAGACAGAGCACCAGCTGGCGCGCCATCTTTGGAGGATTTCCCCCATTGGCGCAAGTGATACACTGTGGAACAACACCAATGGAAAAAGGGCTACCTTTATGGGTATTTTGTAGAAGGTCTCTTCAGGGCATATGAAGTACATACTCAAGGGGATACAATGCAAGTGTTTTCAAGTTATGTCACTTCTCACAGGTCCCAGAATAAGTCCTCCAATGTGTGGGAGAAGGGGTAACAGGGACGGTGACAAATTACTGTGTAACAAATATGTTTTAAACTTAACGCGCATTTCACAAAGTCATATAAACACTAATTCATGTTCTTATATAATTCCTCTATATAAAAGTTACCCACTCTTGTATTATTATAAATATACAAAACCCCAAATATTATATTTCCCACCTCAATGGTTAAATATAATCATAACAAAGTCCATTAACGGGATTAATTAACCAATCTGTGGCTAGTTAAGAACCTGACCCCCGCCATGCTAAAACAAGGATAAATTAATGCCCATGATTAATTAATAACTTTCGAACCAATCATAACCGCCCCTGATATGATTAAAAATATTAATTAATATTGGGCCCCCCTCCGTTATCCTTCCACCACTTACCTCCCTGAAAGCCCATTCGATCGGATCCTGCAAATCCAATGTCATCGCGCATATCACACAGAGTCTACAGTCGACATTTACGATGCGATGGCAAGCAGTTTAGTGAACAGTACCATCGCTACGTGTCACACAGCATATGGAATTGTGTGGTTTCCCCCAAATACCGCCTACCCCCCACTAGCGGTGTGATGAAAACTACTTACCGCCTCCCGCTAAAAACTTTGACTTTGCATAAAAACTAAGTTAATCCATTTTTCGTCCTTGTTCTGAAAAACTCATACATGCAACCAGTATGTAGAAAATGGCCAACTCATACCCAAAACCATCAACCACCCTGAAATTTGTTGCCTGACGCTGCTCTAGTCCATGCTGTGCTTCCAAGTCAACTAATACACCATTACCAGTCACTCCATAACAGGTAAGGAAAAGACTGCAGCCTTGGATAAACAGTCTTAATACTAGTCATAAGACATGTTTACTCCGAGATTGTTATCAAATCTATTCAAATAGAGATGGAAGGTAAACGGACATAGTAAAGAACAGTTAAAGTGTATCAGGGTTAAAGAGTATCAAATTGAAGAACAAATCAAGTAAATCATCTAGCATGAAGATAAATAGCATGGAAGACAATTACAAAAACAAAGCATATAAATTCATGTCAAAATGAAGACAAATGAAAAATAGAGCGGTAAAAGTAAAAAGTAAACAGTAAAAAGTAAAAGTAAACATGAAGACATTAAGGGTTAAACAAATATGGAAACACTTTCACCAACTACAATGAATTTTATCCAAAGTAAAAGTGAAAAAAATTTGAAAGGAATTTAAGGTTAAAAGATGAAATCATAGAAAAAATGGTATGTTCTTTAGAAATTGCCTATTTGAGTGATATTTTTACTGAAACTATTGTAATCAATCCAAGAAGTATTTCGAAAAACTGGAGGAGGTTGTTGTTCCGAATAGGCTAATTTACAAACACCTCACTTTTTACATAGGTATTACCAAAAGGGAGATAAGTGCATGTCTTCACAACCTATTTTTCAGTTTGTGCAAAGTCTTATTTTTGACATCTTTTTGTAGAGAATAGTGTGAACAGGTGGAGCTGAATTTTGGGAAACTGAGAAAGCTTTATCTCAAAAACATTCTTATCTGCAATCACCTCTTTCACTTTTTACATATATATCATAGATTGAGATACATAAGCATATCATTGGACCCTAAGTTTGCATAATTTCTAGGGCAGAATGCATAAAGGAAGGATGCAGTTAGTGACTGAAATGCCTCATCATCAACTAAGAGTTGCTATCAAATTCAACTTTCTCTTCTTTGTCACAATAAATCCATAAAAATAGTGTCAAATAGATTCATTATTTTTTAATGTCCTTTATTAAAGTTCTATTAATGTAAAAAAATTGGAGATATTTGTAAAACCAATCTTAATATTTTTTTCAAGATATTTTAGTTTAGAAATTAGTATAAATACTTCTTCATTTGAAGTATTGTAGGTGGATTCTTAGACATTTCTGTAGACTCTTTCTTTTGGAATAGAAGTGCTATTGAAAAAATATTGTATGGCTGACTGGACAAAGTAATAAAGAAAAGGACTTTTACAGGATTCCTGTGTCAAACGAGAAACAAATAAGTATTCTATATATTATGTTTTTACAGTCTCTTGTTTAAATATTTCACATGTGTTTCATATCTGAATGATAAACAAAAAAGTATATTTCAGAAAGAGCTTTACCGCATTCTGTCTTTAAAATCATTTATATTCTTAATGTTTTCTTCCAAGCTATCGTAGGTAGGGAATTCTTAATTGCTCCCTACTTTTTATTTTATCATTGTGGCCATTTAACAAAAAAATCTTAATTGCTTTTTGTTAATGATCACCCATTTTCCCTAATCTTGAACTTTGTTGAAGGATTCTTAATTTCCCTTCCTCCTTTTCAAGAACATTTTACCCCTATAAGCTATCATTTGTATCTTGTTTAGTTATATTGCCATGTGAAGCCCTCCTTCATTGAATCAACCTGTTCTAGTTAAGCCACCTTCAGTTGACTCCATAGCCCAATGGCCTAAAATACTTTGTTCTACCCATCTGCTCCTGAATTCTACCTCCAAATAAAACCAAAACCCCCAAGCCTTCATAACTAGCCTAATATCTCATAAAAATATCTAAATCCTCAAGAGAGAGCCCTCTCTGAGTACAGATTGGCTAGATTCTGTACTTAAAATATTGGTTTGTGGTTACCTCGGAAATTTCTTTCTTTAACGTTGGGAAAATTCTGAGTGATAACATAGTGGTGACTCCGTTGGGGAAGAACAAATCCTTAGTTAAAATAAACATTTGAAAAAGCACTAAATTAAATATTTTATGTATCTTAAAGGAATGATTTGAGGTTATTTACTATTTTTCTTCAGAACTGTTTTACAAGTTTAGATCTGATCTATGATGGTTGACAGTGATCAGACACACAAAGGTTAAAATGATCCACCTGGTGACTCCACATCAATTTCACAACTAAGACTCCACTGGAGGAATGAACCTGAAAGAACAATACAAAAAAGATCAGGCTTTTAACTTGGATTGTTATCCAAGACATTATGTTCTTTCTAAATTGATAGAGTTTTCCAATGTATATTGTATTTTAGAGAAGATTTTAGATTAATTTTTAATTATTTTCCCCTTGAAAACTGTAAATATGTATCATCCTTTTAAATCTTATGATGATCACTTTCCAATCAAGAAGCCTCAAATACTCAAGACTCCACTACTAAAAGAATCCAAATTTGTTGAGAACCTACAATGACCCAATTTTAGCATTGAGTGTTTTCAAGATGAATTTAATAAATCAACGCAGGTATGTTCCTTTGGACAGGTCAAAGATTCCAGGTTTTCCAAATCCTTTGCCCAACTTTAATTGGTCACAAAATCTTCCATTGTTTAAAGATGAAATAGGAGATGATGCTGCTTTACATTTATTAAAATTTCATATGCACATTCGAAAGTTTAAAGTCAAATTCCATGAAGACTGTCTTACGAAAATATTTTTGGTAACTTTAGAAGAAAAAGCTAGATATTAGTATGAAAATCTACCAGCCTTTAGCATATGTTGTTTAAAGAATTTTCATGATGCATTTCATGACAAATACAAAGAAAGTTATTCATCTCTATTGCTAATTCAAGACTGTTGTGACAATTTTGAAAGTTTTATTCAATATCTTGAAAATTACTATGATGATGATGATCAATTCATGGATCATGAAATATTAGAGATTTTAGAAGAAAAGCCTTTTAAAAAAGTGGAAGCCTTTCTTGAATTATCTTCCCCTTAGAAAGAAAAAGATGATGTATGTTGTTCGGAGGCCCATGAAGTTTCCCCACAAGAAACAATTCTTGTAGCACAACAAACTGATCAGAATAAAGAAGAAATTCAGTTCCCTAAACTTACTCAAATATAAAATAGCATTGAAAACCAACAATAGTTTGGAGATCTGGAGGTAGAGGCAATAGAGATTAAAAGTATTGAATTACAAGATCATCTTCAGCAAGTAGTGGTTTCTTCAGAAGCTAAAGACCAGTCAAATTCATTTGATGAAAACCATACCACAAATTTTCTTTCCTTGTATGTAAATGAAATAAGACAACATACTTCGATAGATCATGATCTTTCATCTAAACTTAATAAGATTTTGCAACTCCCTTGCAAGCTTCTAGATGACAAATATAATGGTAAGGATTTTCCTATTATATGTGATAAGTTTTTTATATTTGATGAAGATCAAGAGTATTCAGAGCACTTAGTTATAGTGGATAATAAGGAGGAAGAACAATTGGCCAATCACTTAAATCAAGTAGCTGATTGGAATGAGGTTTATTTTCTTGATACAAATCATCCAGAAGATCTTATATGGCAGGATTACCATTATCCTTTGGTCAATATATTGCAGCCATTAGTACAAGAAGAGATTAAGAATCATGAACAAATTCCTGGTAATGCCAACTACCATAGATCAGAAGATAGATTTATAAAGCAATATGTGGAGGAGAAATCTCTTGATCTAATGCGTGTGTTTGATGACATTAATTCTTTTGATGATTTTCCCAAATATGATTAGTATGATGATAATTATGTTCTTCAAATCCAAACTAACTTTACAAAGCAATCAGAGGCTATTTTGGGAAATAAGGAAATCTAGTTTCACCAACTTGAAAATAGTGACCAACTTGTTTATTTCAGTTATGAAAGTGAGGAAGAAAATGCAGAAAATTTGGAGATAAGTGAATCTTCTTTGCCTCTTTATTTTGAATCATTTCATTTTTTAAAGGGAATGTGGCATAAAATCTCTAAAGAAAATGGTGAGTAGCCTATAGAAACTTATGAAGTTCCATTCAAACCTATATGTAATAAGTTGCATCAATCCTTCCAAGTTTTTCATGATCCCATAACTGATGAGTTTGATAATGAATGCAACCATAATTTTTCTCCATTAACAGACTATGAGAGTCAAAATCAAGATGATAATGGTTTCACCAACTAGAGATTTCAATCAATAAAAGTATCATCACAATGCTCATCTGAAAGTCTGCAGGGTGGTAAAGATAAAAGTGACATTTCAATTTCACGGCATGGAGGCTATCCAAAACAATTATATAGTTTTTTGAGTTAGTTCAAAAATAGTGTACATATTTTGGAGGATCCTTTTCTACAGTTTTTGGAGCCTATAAAGGAAAGAAAGTATTTCCTTATCTTATCTTTGGTTGACAAGGTTATATTTGGCTTTAGGATCTCATTTTCAATCACAAACAAGCCCAAGCAGCAAAATCCATCAACCTATATACTGCTTGAGTGGTTGCATTGGTTGTTTCATTTTACCTAACCAATAGTCAGAAAGATGATTAGAGTAAGTAGGTAGGATTTCAGATTGAATAAATTCAGTTTCAAAAGCAAGGTTATGTTAGATCAGATTTCAGTTTGTAGAAAGGATGTGTTTTCAGTTCAAAAGTTTTAGTCACAAATATTATGCAACGGAGCATATACCTGTGTGGGATTGGCCCAATCCATCAGGCAAGAGAAATATTGCAGAGCACAATCAAGTTATTTCAAGGGCCATTGGTCTACAGTTCTTGACATTTCACAAGTAAATGCCATCCCCAA
Source organism: Pinus taeda (assembly GCA_000404065.3). NCBI lineage: Eukaryota > Viridiplantae > Streptophyta > Pinopsida > Pinales > Pinaceae > Pinus > Pinus taeda. The sequence goes on from APFE030337092.1 coordinate 11,776, forward strand.
GTGAAGCTGTTGTTAGGTTCCTATACCAATAGGTGACATATATCATGATTGACTGGGCTTAACTATGAAATATGAACATACCTTTGCTTCTACAAGTGTTTTCCATATTTGAAAAAAAATAAAAAATTAAAAAGTTAAAGAGGGTATGCCCTAGAAAAAGAATAAAAGGGTAAAAAGAATAAAGAAAAGGTCAAAAAAGGAAAGAAAATGAACCCCAACAAAAGAAAAGACCAGGAAAGTGTGCAATTCTAAATGGCACTAATTTTTTACTTTTGTATAATAAAAATTGTGTGCAACCCCACAATTCATGAATAGTCAAATAGTTTAGGCTTGGCTAGTTCATATTTTCAATTTCATGTCGCAGAAATAGAGAATACAGATTTGACCAAACAATTTAATCTTGGCAGATAAGTAGATAGGTAGAGTGAATAAAAGGAGCTCAACAGTTTAATCTGAGCCCTTGGATGTAATAAGTGTAGATTTAGATAGGTATCATATGTAAAAGAAAAGAAAGTTTGATAAGGGTTTTTCAATCTAAGTGCACCCTAATAAATAAGTGAGAATACTAGGGTAAAGTAGGTAGGGTAAGTAGATGATGGTTGCACAATAAATGTGGGGTGAATGATAAGTTTAAATGTGTACATCTTTTACTTTTGTTATCACTCAGGTTGTCCCTAAGCTCCTGAAGGGATATGGCCGAGGTAACCAAAAACCAAGCTTTGGGCTGCAGGTTCTAGCCTACCTGCAATCAGAGAGGGCTCTCTCTTAATGATTTTGTTGATGATAATTTTAGGCTAGCTATTGGGTTCAAAGGGTTTTGTGTTTGGTGGTAGGAAGGATGATGTTTTCAAATAGAGAGGCATGCATAGTGTGATAAGTTCAAACCATTGGGCATGGAGTCAAGGACTAGGACTGCTGGTGCGTTTTCTTGGTCACAAGAGGAAAATGGAGCAAGGTAGCTACACATAAAACAACCTTCAAGCTAAAAGAGATGAAAATGAAATCTAAGGAATGAGAGGAAATTAAGAATCTCTCACTCAGCTTAACAGAGGGAAGGCGAATGAGCTCTATCTAGGGGCAGTTAAGAATCCCTGGATAACTGTCATACATGGGTGAATTAGGGCAAATATGAGCCATGTGGAATCCATATTTATGCCTAAAATAGATGAAAACATAAAGAAACAGCAGTAACTGAGCATAGAGTGCAGTTTAAACAAGTTCTAAGCTATTCTTTCTTTCTGTTGTTTAGATGGTGATTCATGAATGAAAAAATAGAAGTAAGAAGGACTTATTGAGTCATGAGACAACACAAGAATTCCATAGTCACTCTTCAACCATTAAACACAACAAGCAATCCATTCTCCAAGATTGTGAGCAGTCTTTGATTATAGAAAATATCAAATATACAGTGCGAGTCTCTCCTAGATCGAATCAGCCAACTAACAACCACCCCTATTCCATTGTTCAGGGTTGTCTTTATAGTGAAAATATCTAAGAGTATTTATTACAGCTGACCTAAACAGGTCTGTGGGAAAAGCTTTTTAAACCTAAACGTGTGCTGAAATTAAATGCAAGTAAATATATATTGAGTTGTGCCGGAGGTAGCTGAATCAAAATGAGTTAATATGGTGTCCTTGGTGGCTCGATACAATGCTTCTGCAATAACTATGTTTTGAGCTTTGGTCCACTGATCTCATGTGACTTTGATGTGCAGTAACTGTGATTTGAGAGCCTTTAAATGGCTTTTAATATTTCTTTGACTTGTTGGGGGCTCTTTAATGTTTTATCAGTTTCGAGCACTGAGAAAATCTTCGCTGATACACTTTGCCACAACACTGATACACTTTGACATGAGTTTTGGCTTCTTTCTGCTTTTAATACTCTTTTAACTGCTAAATCACCCTTTTTCTGCCCTTTCGAGGCAAAAATGACTGTTGAAGAAAAAGATTCCCCATTTTGGCCTATTTCCCATAGCGATGCACCATTAGCGCTAAGCGCTAATCGCACATCAAAAACTGCCTCAGATTTTCAATCTAGGCTTCCTAAGCTGCGATTTCACACTTGCGCACTTTCTGGCGGGTGACGTCAGCATGGCGTCAGCGGTACGGCGGATGATGTCAACAGGGTGATGTCGCAGGGGGAAAACGCCCATCCCCGGACGCATCGATATGTTCGGAAGTGAATAGACCCGCCCACCGTAGATCTAGGGCACGGCCAATCGGACGGATGGCAGAACAGAGAAGGCGACGATAGGATAAGGGACGGGGCATACATATATATATATATACATATATTATATATATATGGTGTAGATTCATATGAAATGCTGATTGCTGATATGCGATCGGCAACATACCATCGACGATGAACCATATCAGCAGTGCACATGCATGTTTTGTTTTGTCATAGCGATACGCCAATCAGTGAAATCGCTATCGGCCAAACCAATCGGGGGCACACTTTATGCATTGTTTTGATCCACGACTCCCCTCCCGATTGTGATATCACATTAGAGGGGATCCAATAGAACCTTTTTTCAATTGGAGCAAGGCCCAAGGTAAGTGATGAGGGTTTTTATGATCGGAAGTAGAATTATTTTGACGTTTGAAGGGATTTCAAGGCATGGGAAGAGGTTCGATATGCATCAGAAGATGGTTTGAGGGGGGAAATGAGGGTTCTTGCTGAGTTTCATATAAACTTAGCAATTCCCAAGTGTATTTATTGTTATATTTCAACCAGGGGAAGAGAATAAGTATATAGGGGAGTTATTAACATAGTTTTAGTAGGGGGAAGGGGAGATAGATAGGGAGTTACATAGTAGAGTTAGCAGTCAATATGACAATGATGAAAAAAAGTGTTAAGTATGTAAATCTTAGGCTATAAAGGGGAAATAGGACTTATAGAGGAAGTATGAACATTCCTTGAGTAAAGCAGGTCTTTACCAAGGCAATTGATATGAAAATGATGAGACTAAGAGATATCAAGCAGATCTTGACCTCTTCAGGGAAATTAGTGAGTGATTTGGTGAAGAGGAAGAAGGGGGGAGTTAGACATGCCTTGCTTGAAGTCCTTTAAATGGAAAACTACCTCCAACTTGTGATCTGAATAGATATGACACTTTGAAAACATGAAATGGATCACATAGCTTGATTTCTGCAGCCACAAAGCTACTTACCCAGCCTACCTACCTAGCATTTTTTCTTTTGTCAATTTTGGTTCACTTGAACTAGCAAACCCTGACTATCCTTTTTTCTTTTGACTACCCTCCTATCTACATCTACGCTTATTTCAACCAGGGGCTCAGATTAAGCTGTTGAGCATCCTTGCTTCTCTACCTGTCTAAGAATCTGCCAAGATTAAGCTGTTTGGACAGATAATGATTCTCTATGTTCTGCAACAAGAAATTGAAACCTAGGGAGACCAAGATTAAACTGTTTGGACCTCCCTTTAACTGAAAATTATTCAAAAATGGAATAGCACATCAAAATTGGAACACAACAGTGGCATTTAGACTAGCACACTCTCATGGCATCCTTCTTTGGCCTCTGTAGCAAATATGGAACACTGCAGCATGCAAAGTATGACATATTTGGCATGTAAAAATGTCAATCATGAAAGATGAGAAACCTGATGCAGCAGGAGGCTAACAGTGGCTCCAGTTGGGGATGGCATTTCCTTGTGGAAAGCCAAGAACAGCAGGTCAGGCTGCCTTGATTTTCTATTGTTGCTGTAGGTTGAACTTCTTCGTGCTGATTGTTTAGATAGTTGAAACTTTGGAACGAGAACAACACTTTCCCTCAACTGAATTGCTTGTGAACTGTGAAGCACTTACTGCTTTCTTCTGCGTGCTCTATCATTCAGACTGTTACACAAAAATGAAACAAAGTGTTGATATATACAAACATTTATGTACAAAAATAATGCCGTCGGGCAATTCTCAACAAAAGGGATCCTGATAATGCTTTAACATTCGGCCATTCACAGGGCCCTCTTTAGTTGTGCTGCCATCTATAGATTTTAGGAAATATGTGTTGTTGCTTTGCACAACACTAATAATGAATGGAACTTTCCAAAGAAAGTTGAATTTCGCATGTTTTCCCTTGTCTTCTCTTCGCAAGTCCCACCTTAGAACTTTGCTGTCAGCACATAAATCCTCAGCCTTAGCTTTCTTATCAAACATCCTTTTGAGTTTCTCTTGCAATATTTGAGCTCTGTCATACACTTGCTCTCTAGTTTGCTGTAGATGAATGGTCTGATTGATTCTTCTTTGAATGTCATTTGGTTCAGCCTGAATCTCCTGTAACAGTTTGATAGCAGGAATTCCCAAAGATGAAGGAAATCTGGCCTCCATGCCATATACTAGCTCATAAGGGCTCATCCCAATAGATCTTTTGGTTGAAAGTCTCTCTGCCCACAGGGCATTTGTGAGCTTCCTATGCCATTTCTTTTTGTTTTCTTCCAGCACTTTCTTTATGATGTTGATGAGGCTTTTATTGGATGATTCGGCCAAACCATTACCTTGAGGGTAGTAGGTTGTAGAGTGGCCCAAGGTAATGTGAAATTTATGGCAGAAGTTGATCATCTTTTTGGATTTGAAGGCAACAGCGTTGTCAGTGATGATTTTCTCAAGGCAGCCAAATCTGGAAAGGATACTGTCCTCAAGGAATTGGATAATAGTGGAGTCATTGGCTTGCCTACATGGGATGGCTTCAATCCACTTGGTGAAATAGTCGGTGGCTGTTAAAATCCACTTGTGCTGGCCTGAAGAGGAGGGATGGATTTCACCTATGAAGCAAGACCCCATTGTTAAAAGGCTTTGTTGGTTGAGATGGGCTTTAAGGGGCAAGGCAACATTTTAATTTTCCCTTCAAAGATTTGGCATTTGTGACATGAAACAACAAATTTCTTGACATCTGCAAATAGAGAGGGCCAATAATAACCAACCCTTAAAATCTTGTCAGCAGTGGACTTCCAATATAAGTTCCCTCCACAATCTCCTGCATGAAATTCCTTGAGGACTTTGTCAGTTTCCTCCAATGTTAAGCAATTAAGAAAAATACCTTCATGATTCTTCCAAAACAGGGCACCATCTAAGACACAAAACTTTGATGATTTCATCTTTAAAAATATTTTTTTGGTCCTGGACAATCCTGGGGGAGCACACAGGTTTAACAATACAAAGCAAATATTAGCATACCATGGGGATTGTAAAAAGGTTTGACTGATCTGTGGAATCGCCAGCTTCCGTTCATTGTCCAGTTGGTTAATGTCTAAGGCTTGAAAATTTGTTTCATACATTAGCTTGGCTAAACCCTGTCCCTTTATCAGCTTGGTGGGTTTTATTTCAATGTCATATTCAAGAATGTTGGCAATCCACTTGCCTCTTTTGCATTCCAGCCCCACTTGAGTTAATATGTCTTTTACAACAGAGTTTGGGAAATAGGCAATCGCATTTGAATATAAAATATAAACTTTGAAGTCTTTGATAGCCTTGACAAGGGCATAGGCCTGCTTTTCCATAATTTTATACTTCAAGGGCTCATCTTTTAAGGCTCGGCTGAAAAATGCAATTGGCTTTTCATTTCCTTGATCATCTTTTTGCAAAAGGACAGCAGCTATCATGTGCTCATATGCAAAAGAAAAAATGATAAAATCTTTGTCAAACTGTGGACTTGTGAGGACAAGCATTTGAGTCAAGGCAGCTTTGATAGTCTCAAAAGCCTGCTTGGTTTCAAGAGACCATCTTACCTTGGCATCCTTTTTTAACATGTTGCTTAACAGTCTTATTAGTTCGGCTAAATTCGGGATAAATCTCCTTAGGAAATTGATCTTTCCAAGGAATTCTTGCAGCTCTTTTATGTTTCTTGGGTAGGGAATTTGGAGGATGGCTTGGATCCTTTCCGGATCAATTTTGATACCATCTTTTGGGATGATGTGGCCTAACAACTTACCTTCCTCAAAGTCAAACAAGTATTTCTTGGGGTTCAAGGAAATGCCATATTTCCTGCATGTCATGAAGATTTGGCTTAAGTGTTTGAGGTGCTCTTGATCAGATTTAGAGAAAGGGGTTAAGTCATCAAGGTAAACAACAAGGAAATCATGCATTTCCTTGGCAAATGCAATATCCATTTCCCTTTAAAAGGTGGCACCAGTGTTCTTTAGCCCGAAAGGCATTTTAACATACTTAAATGTTCCCCACGGTGTGGTAAATATTGTCTTGTCTTGGTCATCCGGGTGAACAAGTATTTGATTGAAACCTGAAAATCCATCTAGTAAAGAGATTCTAGATGACCCCACTACTCTTTGTAGGATGTGGTCCATTTTAGGCAAAGGATAGTGGTCTTTTAAAGAGACCTGCTTTAAGTTTCTTAGGTCTACACATAGTTTGATCTCACCTGATTTTTTCCTTGTGGGAACCAGATTGGATACCCATTCATAAAATCTGATGGGTGCTATGATACCTGCTTCAAACATTTTCTTCACTTCCTTTTCAATGAGGGGAAGAAGCATAGGGTTTATTGTTCTAAGTTTCTGCTTGAATGGTTTTTGATTTGGTTTTAAGGGGATGGCATGTTGAATCACTAAGGTGTCATAGGACTTCAAGTCCTCATAACTCCAAGCAAATACATCTTGGAACTCTTTGAACAAATCCACATACTTTGGTTTTTGATCAGGGGGCATATTTTTGGACAATTTAATCATTTTGGGCTTTTCTGCTATCCCTATATTGTGTTCTTCAATAGCAGCATCTAGTGGCTCCATTTTTGGCTTTTTGGGCACATCACTATCATCAAACATGTTAGGCAAAAAGTTATTCTTTAGATAAATGAACTCGGCCTCTGCTTTGGCTGTTTCATCTAAATGCATTTGTTTCAGCTCTTCTATGTTTGCATTATCAAAAACAGTTGGGTTAAGGATTTTTTTTGTTGTTGCAGCTGTTAGCACCTGCTGATTTTCGTTTGTTTGTTACTGGGAATCGTTCATGGCCTCTATGTCAATGTTTACATTTGAAAAATCGCCCTAAAGAGTGAGGAAATTATTAATCTGGGCATCATTTTCAAATACTTGCCAGTGTTTAATATTGTTAGGAACAACGGGCCTATGTTTTATCTCAGCAGTAAAATGGTGATTTGGCTCAAAGGGAAGCTTGCATGTGCTAGCAAAAGTGGCTAGGCTGTGTGCATGTATGTTATGGTTTCTAGAAATCTGGCAAGCTCGGATTCAGTGAAGGTATTAAGGATTTTTGTGGCAGTAGCACTATAGGCCCTCATTCTATTGTCATTAGTAACAAAGTTACCTTTCATTGTTGTATGATTAAATCAGGAGTCACCTAGAATGGGACACTTTTGTAGCTCCTAGAACTTTGAGCAATTTTAGGCCTAAGAGGAGAGCCTCATACTCTGCCATGTTGTTGGTACATCTGAAATTTAGTCTGTAGGCATGGCCTTCTGCATGATTTTCATGTGTATTGTGAATCCATATCCTTGCCCCTACTCCTAACTTGTTGACAAAACCATCAAACTCTAAATACCATGTGATTTCTTGCTTGTGGTTTGTATTAAGAGTTTCAGTCATTCTAGGATTGGATAGATTTAAAATTTCTATTTGGGGAGGTTTTACTTCTTTGCTAGTTGCCTTGATTGTTGTGACCATTTCATGGGCATGGGCAACCGATTCCTCGTTTATGCATGTTTCTAGCTCTACAGCTAAAGGTTTCTCATTAGTTGGAGGATTGGTATCATCATTGAAAAGAATAAATGAATCCATATCAGAATGGATTGAGTAAATTGGAAAATTTTGGTGCTTTTCCTCACTACTTACCACATACTTCATCAGTGTTTCCCTATACAATCTCTTTGGTTGCCCAAAGATAGATATAGTGGCATAAGAGAGGTAAAGTTGGAGGGATCCTCGAAGTTTTCCTCCCTAAGGTCTTGATAAGAGAATCCCATATTTTGGTGGAATGTCGGTAACTACTACGTTCATTAGGATTGTCTTGTTGGGAAACTGGACTAGAGACACACAAAGGTCTTTGATTAAGCCTAAACACTTGACCTGACTTGAGTCGAAGGAGAACAGATCTTTGTGGGGTCTTGTGACATCAAGGTTTAGCTTTTCCATTACAGATTTGGACATAAGATTGTGTGAGGCACCTGAGTCAAACATAGCATTATGCAAGATCTTGTCATGTATGTGCAGATTGATATAAAAGGGTGGAACAGATCCATATGTTGATTTTCCATTAACTTCTGGACCAAACAGCAGCTCAGGGGTATCATCTAAAACATTTACATCATCCTTAACCTCTGGCATTTGAAGTGACCTTTGAATTTGTTGCCTATAAACATCATGCTTGGAAAATTTTGAGAGGGGGATGGATATCTTAGTTTTCCAATCACTGCTTCTAAGTTAAATGGTTTTTCCAATGGAATCTTTGCATTAGCAGTAGCGGATTTCTCCTTTTCAAGAATATTTTCTGTGTTTTCCTTTTGATTATCAGTGTTATGATGAATGACACTTTGTGGTATTTCTGTTTTGGGAAGATTTTTAGGTGTGTTGTTCAAGTCTTCTTTCGAGGAAGAAGGAAGCAGAGGCTGATCAATAGGAGGTTGTATGTCTGTTATGTCCTCTACAGTCACTTGGTGTGGATTTAGGACAGAAATATCAGCTGGTTCTGTTATGATAACCTTGCCTTTAATCTTGTTGGGTTGTTTGTTGTCTTTTGTCTTGCTAGGTGTCGGGACATCAACGGTTCTTGTTCTCAGCTTATATTGTTTATGGACCTCATACACAACAGAATCATAGCCTTGTTTAAAATCAAAAGACTCTCCAAACTTAGTATGAAATTGATTTACATCATGGTAGTCTTGATCTTCTTGAGTGAGAAAAATCTATTTCTCATCCTTCAAATCTATCAAGTTCATGTGAGTCTCTTCTATGGGCTCACTAGAAGTGGATGCCTCTGTGTAGTTTTCTTGGAAAGGAGGTCTTATATCACAGTCTGGGCTAGATCTGGCAACATTTGTGTTCTGCGATTTCCTGAAATTTGGGTTCCTTGTAGCGTTAGGCTGTTGTCCCTCCCATGATGATTTCCTCTCAACACTTTCCACTCTATCTCCCAGCCTATGCATGCCACTGATAATAGCATCTAGTTTCTGGTTGAAGGCTGAGGGTTCTTCCTTGAAGGTGGTTCTTCTCTCGATTCTAGCTCTGTTTCTTTTAGCAATCAGGTTTTCCACCACACTAACAACAACATTTTGCATTTCTGCAAGGCTTTGAGGGGCTCTTTCTGTTAACTGATAAGCCATATCGGGATCAAAACCATCAGGGAATTTGTACAAAGCAAGATTAGGTGGGGGTCTTAAGTTCTATGGTATTGCATTATAAACATTATTAAACCTTGCACAGTCTCCTGAGGGCCTCTTTTGATAGTGTAATATTCAGAGAATATGTGCAACGGGTCTTTCTTTTTCTCCCATCTGTTGATAAATGACTGGTATAAGGCATCTGGGTCTGCTATGGAATTGGTTGGGAGTGCTCTAAACCAAGTCCTGGCATACACCTGTCAAACTTTGGACAAAAATCTTCATTCTCACACTATCATCATCAATCTCGTAACTCTCAAAGTAGTCCGCATTTTCTTTGTATGCTGAAGGGGTGTGTAGGCACTTGTGCCATCAAAGTAAGTTATTTTAGTCTAGTAATCCTAAGGCATAGCCTCGGGATTAGCAGGCAGCTGTAAAGGTGCATATCTATTACCCATATTAACAGGGATAAGTGGAATAACAGGGATAAGTGGAACAACTGGAGCAACTGGGATAATAGGAGTAGTAGTGGTGGTATGTGTAGCAAACAGAGGTGTAGAAACGAGACTTAGAGAAGAGGATGATGAACAATGGGAAGTAGGGTTTGAACAAAATAAAGCTTTGACAAGGGTTGGAACACAACTTGGTTAAACTGTCTCAGGAATGGTACCAGCAAAATATTTTTTCTGCTCTTGTTGTCTAAGGATCTTAGGGATTATATTGGGATTTCCAAAAAAATTTGAGAGATTTGGGTTTGGATTTGATCTTGTATAATGCGAACGCTTTTTGGGAGCCAGCTTCTAGCTTATTTTTTTGCTTGGGGATTTTTCCAACAATATAGGCTAAAAAAACTTTTTAAAGGTCAAATTCTTCCTCAGCGGAGCTTCGGACTGGATTTGTGAGATTATCTGAGGAAGTCCCCAGCGGAGTCGCCATTATGTTTTCACTCAGTTTGTCCCTAAGCTCCTGAAGGGATACAGCCAAGGTAACCACAAACCAATCTTTGGACTGCAGGTTCTAGCCTACCTGCAATCAGAGAGGGCTCTCTCTTAATGATTTTGTTGATGATGATTTTAGGCTAGCTATTGGGTTCAAAGGGTTTTGTGTTTAGTGGTAGGAAGGATGATGCTTTCAAACAGAGAGGCATGCATAGTGTGATAAGTTCAAACCATTGGGCATGGAGTCAAGGATTAGGACTGCTGGTGCATTTTCTTGGTCACAAGAGGAAAATGGAGCAAGGTAGCTACACATAAAACAACCTTCAAGCTAAAAGAGATGAAAATGAAATCTAAGGAATGAGAGGCAATTAAGAATCTCTCACTCAGCTTAATAGAGGGAAGGCGAATGAGCTCTATCTAGGGGCAGTTAAGAATCCCTGGATAACTGTCATACATGGGTGAATTAGGGCAAATATGAGCCATGTGGAATCCATATTTATGCCTAAAATAGATGAAAACATAAAGAAACAGCAGTAACTGAGCATAGAGTGCAGTTTAAACAAGTTCTAAGCTAATCTTTCTTTCTTCTATTTAGATGGTGATTTATGAATGAAAAACCAGAAGTAAGAAGCACTTATTGAGTCATGCGACAGCATAAGAATTCCACAATCACTCTTCAACCATTAAACACAGCAAGCAATCCATTCTCCAAGCTTATGAGCAGTCTTTGATTATAGAAAATATCAGATATACAATGCGAGTCTCTCCTGGATCGAATCAGCCAACTAACAACCACCCCTATTCCATTGTTCAGGGCTGTCTTTATAGTGAAAATATCTAGGAGTATATATTATAGCTGACCTAAATAGGTCTGCGGGAAAAGCTTTTTAAACCTAAACATGTGCTGAAATTAAATGCAAGTAAATATCTATTGAGCTGCGCCGGAGGCAGCTGAATCAAAATGAGTTAATATGGTGTCCTTGGTGGCTCGATACAACGCTTCTGCAATAACTGTGTTTTGAGCTTTGTTCCACTGATCTCATGTGACTTTGATGTGCAGTAACTATGATTTGAGAGGATTTAAATGGCTTTTACTGTTTCTTTGACTTGTTGGGGGCTCTTTAATTTTTTATCAGTTTCGAGCACTGAGAAAATCTTCGCTAATACACTTTGCCGCAACACTGATACACTTTGACAGGAGTTTTGGCTTCTTTCTGCTTTTGATACTCTTTTAACTGCTAAATCACCCTTTTTCTGCCCTTTCGAGGCAAAAACGACTGCTGAAGAAAAAGATTCCCCATTTTGGCCTATTTCCCGTAGCGATGCGCAATTAGCGCTAAGCGCTAATTGCGCATCGAAAACTGCCTCAGATTTTGAATCTGGGCTTCCTAAGCTGCGATTTCGCACTTGCATGCTTTTTGGCGGGTGACGTCAACATGGCGTCAGCGGTACGGAGGATGACGTTAGTGGGGTGACGTGGCAAGGGAAAAAAGCCCATCCCTGGACGCATCGATAGGTTCAAAAATGAATACACCCACCCGTCGTAGATCTAGGGCGCGGCCATTCGGACAGATGGCAGAACAAAGAAGGCAGCGATAGGATAAGGGACGGGGCCTATATATATATAAATATAATATATCTATATATATAATAATTAATATATATATAATAATATATATATAATTATATATATATATAAATATATATATTATATATAATATATAAATAATTATATATAATATCGTGGATTCATATGAAACGCCGATCGCTGATATGCGATTGACAACAGACCATCAGTGATGAACCATATCGGCGGTGCACATGCATGTTTTGTTTTGTCATAGCGATACGCCGATCGGCGAAATCGCTGTCAGCCAAACCAATTGGGGGCACACTTTATGCACTATTTTGATACATGACTCGCCTCCCGATTGCGATATCGCATCGGAGGGGGTCAATAGAACCTTTTTGCAATCGAAGCAAGGCCCAAGGCAAGTGATGAGGGTTTTTATGATCGGAAGCAGAATTTTTTTGATGTTTGAAGGGATTTCAAGGCATGGGAAGAGGTCCAATATGCATGAGAAGATGGTTTAAGGGGGGAAATGAGGGTTCTTGCTGAGTTTCAGATAAACTTAGCAATTCACAAGTGTATTTATGGTTATATTTCAACCAGGGGAGGGGGATAATTATATAGGGGAGTTATTAACATAGTTTTAGTAGGGGGAAGGGGAGATAGATAGGGAGTTACATAGTAGAGTTAGCAGTCAATATGACAATGATGAGAAAAAGCGCTAAGTATGTAAATCTTAGGCCATAAAGGGGAAATAGGACTTATAGAGGAAGTATGAAACTTCCTTGAGTAAAGCAGGTCTTTACCAAGGCAATTGATATGAAAATGATGAGACTAAGAGATATCAAGCAGATCTTGACCTCTTTAGGGAAATTAGTGAGTGATTTGGGGAAGAGGAAGAAGGGGGGAGTTAGACATGCCTCGCTTGAAGTCCTTTAAATGGATCTGAATAGATATGACACTTTGAAAACATGAAATGGATCACATAGCTTGATTTCTACAACCACAAAGCTACTTACCCAGCCTACTTACCTAGCATTTTTTCCTCTGTTGGTTTTGGTGCACTTGAACTAGCAAACCTTGACTATCCTTTTTTCTTTTGACTTCCCTCCTATCTACATCTATGCTTATTTCATCCAGGGGCTCAGATTAAGTTGTTGGGCATCCTTGCTTCTCTACTTGTCTAAGAATCTGCCAAGATTAAGCTGTTTGGACAGATAATGATTCTCTATGTTCTACAACAAGAAATTGAAACCTAGGGAGACCAAGATTAAACTGTTTGGACCTCCCTTTAACTGAAAATTCTTCAAAAATGGAATAGCACATCAAAATTGGAACACAACAGTGTCATTTGGACTAGCACACTCTCATGGCATCCTTCTTTGGCCTCTGTGGCAAATATGGAACACTGCAGCATGCAAAGTAAGACATATTTGGCATGTAAAAATGTCAATCATGAAAGATGAGTAACCTGCTGCAGCAGGAGGCTAACAAATTTCATCACAACGCAAAGACATGTATCACATGGAAAGCACATTAAGCAAGAAAATTCAAAAATAATTAACTTCCCTACTCATTTCCTCTAAATCTTCACTAATTCCTTAAGTACTAAAGGTGATTACCAAAGTTAGAGGGGCTCAGAGAATTTCTCTAACTTTCGGAGGGACAAGACCCTCGGCCCAATAATTTGTAATGCCTAAGTACTTGAGCCCCTTCATCAATATTCACCTCCCTTCATAAGTTATTCATTTTCCTAATAAATATTTTCCTATGTAAAAATTCTATTTTACTTAGGGAAAATAGAACACCCTCCATATAAACCTTAATATTCACTTAGCCTAAGTTTGGATATGTATGATGAATATGTTTTAAACTTACACACATTTCACAAAGTCATATTAACCACTAATTCATGTTATTATATAATTCCCCTATATAAAAGTTACCCACTCCCATATTATTATAAATATACAAAAACCCCAAATATTATATATCCTACCTTGATGGTTAAATACAATCATAATAAAGTCCATAAATGGGATTAATTAACCAATCCATGGTTAATTAAGAACCCGACCCCTGCCATGCTCAAACAAGGATAAATTAATCCTCACGATTAATTAATAACTTTTGAACCAATCAAACCACCCCTGATATGATTAAAAATATTAATTAATATCGGGCCAACCCTTCGTTAACCTTCTGCCACTTCACCTCCCTTAAAGCCTTCCAATCGGATCCTACAAATCCTACAGTCATCGTGCATATCGCATGGGCTCCAAAGTCAAACTTTAGTGCATGATTGCAAGTGGCTTAGTGAATAGTACCATTGCTACGTGTCACACAGTGTATGAAATCACGTGGTTGTGCCCAAATACCAGCTAATGCCCACTAGCAGTGTGATGAAAACAGCTTACCGCCTCCCACTAAAAACAAAATGTCAAGCGACCCCCACTGACTAACCCTTCCATGTCACAAAACCTACCAAAAACTTTGACTTTTCATAAAAACAAAGTTAATCCATTTTTCGTCCTTGTTCTGAAAAACTCATGAATGCAACCAATACGTAGAAAATGGCCAACTCGTACCCAAAACCATCAACCACCGTGAAAGTTGCTTCCCGATGCTGATCCAGTCCACGTTGTGCTTCCTAGTCAACTAGTACACCATTACTAGTCACTCCATAATAGGTAATCAAAAGACCGCAGCCTCGGGTAAACAGTCTTAATACTAGTCATACACCCTGTTTACTTCGAGATAGTTATCAAATCTATTCAAATAGAGATGGAAGATAAAAGAACACAGTAAAAAATAGTCAAAGTGTATCAGGGTTTAAGAGTATTAGATTGAATACCAAGTCAAGTAAATCATCTAGCATGAAGATAAACAGTAGGGAAGACAAATACAAAACAATGCATATAAATTCATGTCAAAGTGAAGACAGATGAAAAACAGAGCAGTAAAAGTAAAAAGTAAACAGTAAAAAGTAAAAGTAAACATAAATACATTAAGGGTTAAACAAATATGAAAACACTTTCACCAGCTACAATGAAGTTTATCCAAAGTAAAAGTGAATAACAGTTGAAAGGAATTTAAGGTTAAAAGATGAAATCAGAGCAAAAATGGTATATTCTTCAGAAATTTCCTATTTGAGTCATAGTTTTGCAGAAACTATTGTGGTCAATCCAAGAAGTATTTTGAAACATTGGAGGTGGTTTTTGTTACTAATAGGCTAATACACAAAAACCTATCTCAATTTGTACACAGGTCTTACCAAAAGGGAGATAAGTTCATGTCTTCACAGCCTATTTTTCAGTTTGTGGAAAGTCCTATTTTTGACATCTTTCTGCAGAGAATATTGTGAATAGTTGAAGCTTAATTGTGGGAAAATGAGAGAGTTTTATCTCAAGAACATTCTTATCTACAATAACCTCTTTCACTTTTTACATATCTATCACGGATTGAGATATACAAGCATATCATTGGACCCTATGTTTGCAAAATTTCTGGGGCAGAATGCACAAGGGAAGGATGCAGTTAGTGACTGAGATTCCTCATCACCAACTAAGAGTGTCTATCAAATTTTACTTTATCTTCTTTGTCACCATAAATCCATAAAAATAGTGCAAAATAGATTCATTATTTTTTAATGTCCTTTATTAAAGTTCTATTAATGTAAAACAGAAAGAGGTATTTGTAAAACCAATCTTGATATTTTTTCAAGATATTTTAGTTTAGAAATTAGTATAAATACTTCTTCATTTGAATTATTGTAGGTGGATTCGTAGACATTTCTATAGACTCTTTATTTTGGAATAGAAGTGTTGTTGAACAACTATTGCATGGCTAGCTAGACAAAGTAATAAAGTAAAGGACTTTTATAGGATTCTTGTGTCAAACGAGAAACAAATAAGTATTATATATCTTATGTTTTTACAGTTCTCTTGTTTAAATATTTCACATGTGTTTCATATCTAAATGATAAATGAAAAAGTATATTTCAGAAAGAGCTTTACTGCATTCTGTCTTTAAAATCATTTATATTCTTAATGTTTTCTTCCAAGCTATCATAGGTAGGGAATTCTTAATTGCTCCTTTCTTTTTAGTTTATCATTGTGGCCATTTAACAAAAATTTCTTAATTGCTTTTTGTTAATGATCACCCACTTTCCCTAATCTTGAAATTTGTTGAAGGATTCTTAATTTTCCTTCCTCCTTTTCAAGACCATTTCGCCCCTTTAAGCTATCATTTGTATCTTGTTTAGTTATCGTTCCCTGTGGAGCCCTCCTTCGTTGAATCAACCATGATCCAGTTAAGCCATCTTCAGTTGACTGCATAGCCCAATGGCCTGAAATACTTTGTTCTACCCATCTGCTCCTAGATTCCACCACCAAACAAAATTAAAACCCCCAAGCCTACATAAATAGCCTAATATCTCATAAATAAAGTTACATCTTAAAGAGAGAGCCCTCTCTGAGTACAGATTGGCTAGATTTTGTACTTTAAAGATTGGTTTGAGGTTACCTCGGAAATTTCTTTCTTTAACATTGGGAAAAATTAGAGTGATAACACTACCCACAAAGATGTAGTCAAGAGATATAGGAAGAAAAGAAAGATGAACGTTGTAACTATTACAACTTCTGAAGATGAATCAATGGACATTGTTTAGAATATCTCTCCCATGGAACCATCTGAGAATCTCACAAAATTGTCGCAATATGTAGGGGCCTATGCCATAAGAACTATTGACAAAAGTGACAGAGGTCCAAATGCTTCTTTAATAAAAGGAACAAAGAATTATGTTGTTAGAACATAAATTAGCTCAGGAGAAATCCAATCAACAAGTAGAATTACAAATAGCCCATCTCCATTAGGAATTTTAATAGATGAGAATACAACATTAAGTCAACCTAGCAGAAAGAGATGCACGAATACAAGCTATGAAAGATAAGCACAAAGGTAATCTGCAAATCGATCATTTCATAAAGGAAGTGCTCAGTCTTAACTCCTAACTAATGCAACAAAAGGAAGTACTTTGCTAGAAAATCTCGCAAATGATTCCTTATTGTGAGATCAGTGATAAGTTAACAAGCCAAGTTGTTGAAATGAGACTTGAGTATGATGAAATCCATAAAAGGATTTCTAGCTTTATCACTTGGAAAGAACCAGAGGATGGGAGAAAGTTTGATCTACCAAAGTTGGAGGAATCTCACAAAGACATCGTTTTCACAAATTGGGATTCTCGATTGGAGCAAGCAGAAAGGGAAACAACGATATCAGCGACAACAACATACAACAAAATTGAAGCCATCAATGAAAATATGCATGGAGCCAACCTGGTGACAGAATGTGTACTGATATTTCTTCCAAAATTCAAACAGTTAGAGCAATAGTGGAGACAGGTAGTGCAAGAAAAGGAGGAGGTAATCAGACAACTAAGTAGTCTGAATTGGGAAGCATCCTGGCAGTCTTTAGTGAAACCATACAATTAGTTGATGACTTTGAGGTGCTTAGAAACCTCAACACAAAATATTTTGCCAGCACTAACAGACGCTATATTTGCTTCATAGTTAAAATTTGTGATCGGCCAACCGACCCAGTACAAGCCTATGACAGGTATTTGCAATCTTAGTGATCAAGTGAAAAGGAGTTAGTCATTTAGTTTATTTTTATTTTATTTTTTTCACATAATCTGAAGAAGGTCGTTTAAAACACCTCATTTATTTTTTGTAATAATCTGTTTTAGGACCTATAATTTAGTATTTAAGCCCCTCTCATGCATTTAGATATTGTTCTAGAAATTTTATCAGAAACATTCTCCGAAACATTGCACTTATCTACTTTTGAGGAGATTATCATGGAATGAATGGAACATTATCTATTTTCTTTCAAATATCTAGCATGCTCTACTAAAATGCACTTTTTTAGTCTTAGAATGTGTTGGAATCACTGAGATTGGGCTAATATTGTTGAAACACGTGAGCATGACTCGTGATATATGGTACTTTTATCTTATGATCTTGTTTGTTTATGTATCAGGCAATACTTCTTATTTAAATTATTTTATGTGTGAAATTATGAATTACAACTTACCATTATTTCACTTTTGTATGATGTTAGCTTTGACTCTATTCTGAATACATGAACGATTTTATATGTGATATATCTTTCACAATCATTGTTCCTAACTATTTATCCAAAACGATTACTATTAAACAAATTCACCTGTTATTGCAGCTAAATGATATTTATTATCAATTGCTATAGGACATCATTGTAGATCGCATATTGTACTTAATTCCCAGGTATATTTATATCTAAATAGTGTTAAAATATAATATATCCATGTGTTTAATAATTAGATTATATTACACTTAGATTAGTCATTTTTCCCATTACATCTTATATCACCCCACCAACACTATCAAAATCTTTTATGGGAAATTGGTCCCATTATCTCCAGTCGAAGCCACTACACCAAACGAAAAAGGAGCTGCTAACCAAAGTCTGGATTGGGCGCCTTTCCCCATGCTGTCACAATGATTTTCAAGGCTTCAACATGTCCCAACTAACTATTTACTCACTATTAGTTCCTGAAACTTATTAGAACTAATTTAACTGGACTTAACTCAATAAACTGAGCTAACTAATTACAATTTATTCATAACTCATGCTAAACTCCTATAAGTTAGGGAGAACACATACATATCTTCTAAAAGACTTCCAATTCGAATTTCCTAAATTAATTAAGATAATTAAACTTAATTAATTATTTTCAAATTTCTATGAGAAAAGAATTCTATTTTAATCCACAGTTTAATTCAAGGACAAATTAAACTGGAATTTCTTATTGCCATTTCTCAACATTATATATGTTGAAGGTTGAAATTTGATCATTGATATTGCTATGCTATTTTTTCCATCAAATATATATATATATCCTAAGGAAACCCACTATGAAAATCACCTCATTCTAAAGATGGCACCGTAGATAAAATTGACTCCTTGGTGCTCAAGTCTAAAACAACAATATACTTATTAAGGGCTCAACATGTCACTTGTTAAAAATTATTCTAGGTGAGAAGGAAGACACTTCTCTCAACCACATAGACGAGATCCAATTGACTAATATTTCTATGCTTTATTTCAACTATAAAACCTTAACTTGATGAGATTTATCTCAATCACTAAACCACACTTCCACATATCGAAGACAAAATATTGAATATACAAAATTTTTTCGAAAAAGGTAATAAAAGTTTGTGCCAAAAAACTAACACAAATTTGTAAATTATATGTATTACTGCAATGAATGTTATCCTTTTCCACACAAACTAAAAGTGTACCATCTTATTTATGGAGGGAGGGAGAGGCTAATGAAGCCATAGCTAGTATAGGAGAAAATGTGTAGTCAATTGACTCTAAAGATGATCCTACTAAAGGACATCATATATTTGATTACTGTTTTCATGTGTGTCATAAACCTAAAAAATTAAACTAGAAAGGAACATAGTGAAATTATAGATAACAAAAAATATTTCTATGTTGGATAATTAACCAAGAAATATGAAAATGACCTCAATCAACCAAAAAATGGGGGGATTTTTTCTCGGTTTTCTATAGAAATTTATATGTCTTGTATTGGAGCTTCTGTCTTTGCCATGAAACCAATCCATACAGGCACCTTGGTTATGAGATAATGAATCCTAGATGAGAGAGCCACCATATCAAACCATAGAACTACTACCATAATTCCAACGAGATATTCCTTGTATGCATAACAAGGTTTTGAATGCATGCATCAAGTGGTAGAGGGAATATAATTCCATTTCCCTCACCCACCACATACCATTGAAACTCCAATATCATCCATGATTTTCACCCACCGTGGGAAAATGAAGGTTGTCTAATTAAAAGGGATTGATATATTTATGTTTTTTATCTTATGAATTTGACCTTTCTTTATTGCGATTAGAAAGTCGTACTAGTGAAAAATTCATCAAGGGAGAAATTCTCTCATCATGGGCCCTGATTTAGTGAAATATGGAGGATTTGATTCGAGAGGTTTGAATATAGGTAATTTGTGTTGGAATGGGGTCCCCTGCGTCAGTTTTGTGGAAAAAGCCCAAGTTTTGAAGTAAAGCATGATAAAAATATGTAAAGTCTCTGAGAATTGTGGATGCGGAGCGCATAGTTAGTTAGAAGTCAAAAAGGGTTTTTATCCTCATTTATGTAAATTTGAGTCAGTTCTTGAGATCTTCTCATGGTTCATGGACCATGGGATTGTATAAATAGGTGTGTCTTAGAAAGTCTAAGGCAGATCTATGTCTTTTATCTATGGGTACGATGAAAGAAATCTAGAGAGTTAGTGCAAGGAAGTAAGTCTTAGAAGGGGAAAGGGCTCTATAGCTAAGTTGGCAGAGGCCTAGAATCGTGTCCACAACTGAGTGCACAGACCCTTGTAGCTGAGTGCGCAGGGAAGTTTTGAGTCTGTAAACTTATACTAAAGATCAATAAAGAAGATTTTTGCAGAAATTCATGTGTTTTATCTCCATACTTCTATTATTTATGATTGCGATATATGTTGTAATGAATAATGTATTTATGAAATAATGATGTATTGATATGAAAATTTACTGGATCCATCTTATTAAGTGAACGCAATTAAGGTTAAGTGATTACGCGAAGATCATAACACTTTCTGTTAGGTTTATTGAACACTTGGGTAGATTTTAGTACATATTGATCTAAGAGTAATCTAAGGTGCGCGTAAGTATATAATAAATCTGTCCAGGGTCCACAAAAGCCAGTCATAGACCTTTGCAAAGGTATAAAGGTTGGTCAAAAGGAATTATAGTACCATGCCCGAAGGGATTATAGATATGTGTGGAGACAGATCTAGGGTATAAAAACACATCACACTGATCTCTTCATGTGGAAACTTGGTTCTAGCATCTCCCCATACTACTTTGGGTGAGACTTCAGTCCACTTTACCAGGATTAATGTTAAAAGTGCCAGTAGTGTAGGGTTTTATTTGGCACAACTAACTTTGAAATTGATTTAGGACCCATTAATCCAACAAATGGTTTCATTAGCGGGACCAGGATCTGCATAAAGAGACGTATGATGTCACATCACTGGAATCTAACCAAAAAGGAAATCGAGAAGTGGTTGGGTAGGAAGATCCATGAATTCATGGCGCAAGAGAATATAAATCCATGCCTGACAAAAGAACAGTGGTTGGAAAGATATTTGTACATAGAAATACATGAATTTTTCTTCTGCACCTACTCGATTGAACTACACGAGTGGATAGTTAATTGGCAGACGACCAAGGAAGGTGGAGAGTTGGCGGTCCAATAGTGTGGACTTTGGAGCTAGTGCAGAGGTCAGAAGCATTTGAAGATAGAATCGCACATGCTATTGATCATTGGCTTGATTGAGTTATAGGAGGATTTATAACATAATTCATAGTTGATACATCAGTCAGTTATAGCGAAGCAGAGCGACGCTTCTTCAAGGGACCGCGAGGTAAGTATTTTATATCCCTGAATACCTAGATTAAAATTCTCTTGTGTGAAAAGAGGGTTATGGTATTGACTTCATGTTTGGATCTACAAAAGTGGATGAAGCTTTAAAAACCAAGAAAAATCAAGGTCTGAATATAGCCCGCTTATTGGACCTCCTTCAAGTGACAACGAGAGATCTGTAAGGGCCTCACCAAGGAGCGATGTACAATTCATAAGGCAAGGTTTTCCATAGACACAACATCCATCCACTCCACCTCCACCTTCATGTCAATAACACACACCTTTTCCCACACCACCACCACCGTCATTCAACACGTCAAATACGATGAAGTTGCCAGTTTTGAAGGGCCTGGGAAGTGAGGATGCAAATCAATTTTGGTTTGTTGTGAAAGTTGTGTGGGAAGCACAAAAAATCATGGATGATAATATAATGAAGGTGCAGTTGGTTACCACTCTACAAGATTGCGTGCTAACATGGTACATTAAGTATTACAGCGATAATCCATTGGCATCATTAGCACACACTCAGGTCGCTCTAAAAAAAGAATTCAGTAAGCCTAATTCTGACTCGTAATCAGTAATTGGATTTAAGGAAATCGCAATGAGGGCCAGTGAAACGTGATGAGCCTCATCATTGGGTAATTATATGGGCCTTAATTCATCTCCTAGCTAGTCAAGTCAACTTTTCTCACAATTTATTACATGTTTTGATTATATTTTGTTTAATGAGATGAGTTAGCATGAGATATTATGCCTAATGGACTAATATGAATTGAATATAGGTTTGGAAGAGAAAATAAATAAATTTTGGAAATACTAAGGTTTGCAACTTAGATGGACAAGGGAGAGAGATTGTAGGAGGTAAATCCTCCTCATTTACTCCTCCCCCATTTGAATAATCCTCCATTAATCACACCAGCTCGAAGTGAAAGCAACCAAGTCATGAAGATCAAAACGTATCCAAGCAAGTGATAGACAAAGAGTTAGTACATCTCGAGTTTAGGAGCTGAGCCTCCCCATATTTGAGGAATACATTAGGGACTTTAGTTGTATAAGTAGAGAGGATTCATTAGGATTTAAATTTTTGTGGTAAAAACACTAGTTATTTTTGAGCTCCAAACTTGTGGAAGACATTGATGTAATTTTTTGTTTTGATAATGAAAATGATATTTTTCTTGATCCAACACTGAGTTAACTCAGAGGGCTGAAGACCTTGGGTTAGGGCCCAACCCTAGCAACAAAGGCTCCTCTTCTTGTATCTATATTCACAGCTTAGTTTCATAGATTCATGGTAAAAATGTCTTTAGAAGTATTTCGTTGCAACTAATGTAGATTTGATTAGTTGTTTATTAGTTTGCCTCCATTTGTGCTTTACTTCAATAGCGGGTTATAAGGGATAAAAGGAGCACGAAAATGCTATCAGTAGGTGTCTTTCCCTCACTTCTTCCCTCAGGGATCATGATTTGAGGAAAAGACCCTTATGAAGCCCCAAAAAGATAGATTTCCATTTTCTCATAAGATGTAGAGTTTACTGTACTTGAACTAGCATTTGATCAGTTCTGCAAGTGTAGGATTTAGTTGCCATCTCCTCCATATTCAGCCTTACAGTAGATCTCATCCATGATTCCATTTTATTCATCAATTTTCCTCATGCATGAAGTAGACAGCTAGTTCATTAAATTCTACGTTTCTAGCTTGTTAGAATTCTGCTTGTTTACATGACTTTTTGGAAATTATAAATGTTTGATGTATCAAATGTGCTTTAGAAGTATAAAGAGATCTCATAGAAGGAAACCACCTTCCAACTTCATCGATCATAATCATTCCTTTATTTCACCAAGACCTTCACCAATCTCATCATTTTACATATCAATTCCTCCAAGCATGTTGAGCAAATTCAACCATCTCCTAACCTTCATTTTGAGTTTTGAGTGATCCTAGGAATTTTATCACTCCATTAAACCCATCGACTACCTTCCATAAGCATTATATCACCTCCAGAAATCATCGTTTTTCTCTCAGTTGTATCCTATAGAAATACAGGGAATCCTGTAGGTTTCTAGTACATCCTGTAGCTTTTCTTGTAGTGGCCTGTTTTGAGGCTGAATTGAGAGAAAACCTCTAGGAGCCACACCAAGTCACCCAAGAGTCTCCCAAACCTTCCAACCATCTCTTAAACCTCCCAACCATTCACCAATATCACTAATCCACATACTACATCATTAAAAGAGATTATGCTTTACACTTGATTTTCCATAAAAAGAATAAAAACAACAAAATAGATTTATTTCAGTCCTTTACATGCATAGTAGTGATGTTTGATGTCTTGAACTTCCATTCTTTAGCCACTAGAATTTCATACATTTTAGCTTGGAATTCTTGTAAAGCATAGTTTCACGGAAGTTAGTTAGAGAATGGTGTGTTTTTAGCATAGGATTTCGGTCATTTTCCTTATTGCAGTAGGGAAGCTTTCTCCTAGAGTAGAGTTGTGTTTCTTTCATTAGCAATCAAGCTTCTTCTAAATCCATAAAAGTCTAGCTTGAAAAACGAACTAATATCTTGCTAGCAGAAGAGTGACAAAAGGCAGAACCATCACTTTTACTTATGTATACAACACTTTCACCTCCAAGTTTGTACGAACCCCGAGTTGATAAAGTAAAGCTGGTAGCTCCAAGAGTTGCAACATTCTTACTACAATACTAGTGCTCATCACTTTTTTGCGTCGATGTCGGGGAGGTGTCTAATTAATATGTGATTACTACTTTCTTTCTTCTATTTCTTGATTCTAATATTTTCTCTTAGTTTCATTTCTACAAAACTAATTTAGTTTGCTTCCTTTTTTATTCTCCATTCTTTGCTTTCCTTTCCATTCTGCAAGTAGGATTTCAATCAAGCAATTAATTTTTCGTTCAGTCAATAGCTTTCATTCAATCTTCAATTTCAATTCTGTAAACACTTTCCAAGCTTGAAAAGGAAAAGCATTTCTTTTGATGCCTCATAGGAATAGGGATAACTTAGGGAATTGTTTGCCAAATACCCCCTTCTTTGATGGTTGTGAACTGGAGGAACCCTTAGGTGAGAAGCTATACATATTTGAAGAACCTACAGGGGAAGAAGAATAAGGAGAACCCATTCGAACTGAACCTATGGCTGAAAACAGAAATGACGGAAGAAATAGAGAAAGAGTTGAGGGTGCCTTCCCCATCAGGGAAACCAATGGGGATACTAAGATGAAGAATATAAGCCCTTTTTCCCTTCCTCATTTCCATGGCCTAACCATAGAAGACCCAGACACTTTCTTATTTGAGTTTGTTATCTTATGCCAAACCTATGACTATACAAATGATGAGCAGAAGTTGAAACTATCTCCATCCACTCTCAAGGATGAAGCTTTGCATTGGTTCATGGGTTTACCTAGAGATATCATCACAACTTGGGCTTAGATGCAGCAAGCCTTCAAAAACAAATATCAGGACTACTTTAGGTCTAAAGACACTAAATAGGAAATTTGTAGGATGACCTTAGGCAATGATGAATCCCTACAGGATTATGAAGAAATATTCCAGCTTAGCTACAAAATGGCCAGGTGCACACTTGACCCTAAGTCGCTAAAGTTGGTCCTTCTTAGAGGAGTAAGGGAAGATCTTCTAGATACCCTACACTTGTTAGAAGGAGGAGGTATCTACTCGTTACCCTATGATAATATCAAGTCTATCTTTAGAATCCATTCTAGGGAAGCTAGGAAAAAGGGTAGGGGTAGTCAACCTATGGTTAGTCCATCCTCTTCTAGTTCATCCATCAAGGGTGAAATTGGAAATATGTTGGAGGATTTAAAAAGTGAGATGCTACAAACCCTTTCTCTACAGATGGAAACTATGAAAATTAATAGAAATCAATAGGAAGTAGAGAGAACTTTAGTCATTTTCTATCCTAGATGCATCAGGAGGCACCCTAGGAACTAATGTCCATTATATTTTGTTGAATTTTACTTAGTATATGAAGAAAGCCACTCCACAAAAAAGTTACCCTCTTTACCTCGACTCAAAGCCATGTATCAAGGAGTTGAAGGGGTCACTGAGTAGCTCTACTACATAAACCAAAGGAGAGCTCATGGGCCTATACCATACCAACATGACATGCAAGGGTCATCCCATGCATATTACAACCCCAACCAAACCACATCCATACCTTCTTGGGGGCCTCCTACTCATCCTTCCTACTCTACACCTTCTCCTTGGTACTTTTCACCTCAATATCATTCCTAGCCAACTAGCCAGTCATTTCAACCATATGCTCTGCCACAACCTCAATGGAATGCACCGTCCCAAGGGTGGAGGCCCCCATACAACAATGTTCTAGCATTATTGCCTTCACCACTTGCCCAACCACAACTTTTACACTCTGCTCCACCCAAACAACCCGAGATGCCTACCTAGCCAACTCTGAACCCAAACAATAGGTGGGAGCAACAAATATATAGTGGAGAGACATCCTATCTTTCTTATGTTGTGGAGATTTAGGAAATCAACCTGAGATCTGGGAGAGTACTTCCAGACCTTCAACCTCTACCTCCACCTAGGAAGGTTGAGGAAGAAAGAGAGGAAAGCATGCTTAAAGTAAATCCAACACCCTTTCTTGAGAGATTAACCTAACCACTCCAGCATACCCCAAAAGAGAATGAACTTTTGGGAGAATTGAAAAACCTATGTGCTAAAATTCCACTTCTCCAAGCTATTAAGGATGTAACTATTTACCACTAGTTGATTAACTAGAAGTGCTTCAAGCATCTAGGGAGGTGAAGAATAGATTCCCATACCATTAATGTCATTGAACAGTTGTCCCACTTAATGCTAAGCTAGGTAATCTATCCAAATAATTTTGACCCTAGAAGCCCTATAGTAGATCTGCACATCAATGGAACCATTGTCCCACACGCTGTGATCAATCTTAGGGCTACCATTAATGTGATGACCAAGGACACCATGCTCAAGTGCAACCTCCAAGGTTCATTGATAAAGACCACAATAGTTCTATAACTTGTAGACCGCTCCACAGTGACCCCTGAGGGGATTACGGAGGATGTGATGGTCTCCATTGATTCTTGGGAATACCCTGCATATTTCCTAGTTCTCCAACCTAAGGCTAAGCTGACTGGTTACCCTCGCATCATTGGGAGGCCTTGGCTAGCCACTACCGATGCTTACATTAGCTGCAAAGCTAGAAATATGACCATCAAAAATGGGCATATGTCCAAGACGTTAGTTCCTATACCCTTCTTCTCAGCCATCTCTAGAACATGACTTACCTTTGTGGCTGGCAGAAGAAGAGGAAGATGAATTTTATTCCACCGAACTTTATACTTTAGAAACAACCCTGGGAGGGGGACAACAGGATTAACATGATTTGATCGAACACATACTCCAAAGTCCAACTCCCAGTACATTGTCCTTAGAAGAAGTAGTAAAGGAAACCTGAGAAAACCATCAAATTGATCTATGCTTATCCAATTCTATCCATGTCAAAACCATAGAATTCAGCTTGAGAGAACATTAAAAATCAATCCATCTCTTTCT
Source organism: Pinus taeda (assembly GCA_000404065.3). Classification (NCBI taxonomy): domain Eukaryota; kingdom Viridiplantae; phylum Streptophyta; class Pinopsida; order Pinales; family Pinaceae; genus Pinus; species Pinus taeda. The sequence continues at coordinate 38,693 of APFE030337092.1, forward strand.
ATTTTCCAAGAAGAAAAGTTATGCAACATGCTAAAGGAACATTTGAATTCCTTCACTTTGAGTTAGAAATAAATTAAGGGAGTGCACCCCTCGATGTCTACTCATCACATTTATATCAAAGAAGGTTTCAAGCTAGTCTAACAACCCCAAAGGAGGACGAATCCAACTCTTAAAGATATATTCAAAGAAGAAATGCAAAAACTACTAGATGCAGGATTCATTTACCCTATCTTAGATAGTGAGTGGGTCTCTCCTTTGGTGTTGGTTCTAAAGAAAAATTGTAAGTGGAGGATTTTTGTCGATTAAAGGGAGTTAAAGAAAGCCACAAAAAAGTACCATTTCCCTCTACCTTTCATCGACCAAGTGCCAGATGCCCTGGTAGGGAAAAAAAATTTCCCTTTCAAAGATGGATTCAATGGGTACAATCAAATCCACATTAGCTTGAAAGACCAGGATAAAACCACCTTCACTTGTCCTTCGGATAATTTCACCTATAGGGTCCTTCCTTTTGGCCTATGCAATGATCCTGCCACTTTTCATAGAGCAGTCCTGAGTATCTTTGCCGAGTTAGTTCATGATGTGGTAGATATTTATATGGATGATTTTACACCCTATGGAGGTGATTTCGAGGAGGCTCTATCCAACATAGGTAATTTTCTGCGCAAATCTAGTGAAATGAGCCTATCTCTCAGTCCTGAAAAATGTGAATTATTGATGATTGTAGGGATCGTTCTAGGTCATTCAATATCTCAGTAAGGATTGCAGGTGGACCCAAACAAAATATCTATCATCCAAAGGATCCCACTTCCATAAAAGTAAAGAGATTTCAGAATTTTTCTAGGGTTAGATGGATACTACCAATGGTTTATAAAATATTTCAGCAAGTTGGCTTCTCCTTTATTTGGGTTTTTGGTCAAAGACTCTAAGTTTGTATGGTCAGAAAGTTGTCAAGAGGCCTTGGACACCCTGAAGGATAGGTTAACCACTACATCGATTCTCTGAGGCCCAAATTGGGCCCTTCCTTTTCATATTCATGTTAACGCCTCATACAAAGCCATAGGAGTAGCCCTAGGCCAAATAGATGAAAAATTGCCTTATGCCATTTACTTTGTTGATAAGAATCTATCAATGGCTGAACTAATCTACACAGTGACTGAAAAGGAGCTCCTAGATGTTGTTCATTCATTGAACAAATTTAGGCATTATATTACAAAGTATCAAACATTTGTACATAATAACCATGATGAAATCAAATATTTAATGAATAAACCTGATGTGAATGCTTGGATAATTAGATGGTTACTTTTACTACAGTAGTTTCATCTAACTATTATTGTTAAGCCTGATAAGGAAAACGATGTTGAATATTTTTTGTCCAGATTAACTTTGCCTACATGTGGAGAGGGAATGGTTGATGATCAGTTACTGAATGAGCACTTATTCACCATTTCCATTCTCTCTCCATGGTTTGCTGACATAGTAAACTATTTTGTATTTACACAGTTCCCACCGACTTTGTCCTCCAAGGACAAAAGCAAGATTGTGAGGAAGAGCGCCCCCTTCACTTGGATTGGGGGCAACATCTTCAAACTAGGGCTGGATCAAATTCTAAGAAGGTGTGTCAAGGAGGAGAAATTCTTTGAAATTGTTATGACCTGTCATGATGGGCCTTATGGAGGTCACTTTGCAGTAAAGAGGACAACATTTAAAGTGTTACAAGTTGGGTATTGTTGGCCCACTTTTCATCAAGATGTGAAAATATATACTAGTCAGTGTGATCAGTTCCAAAGGATGGGAAAGACTACTCCAAGATATGAAATGCCTCTACAACATCAAGTGACTTTTGAGCCATTTGACAAGTGGGGCATGGAATTCATTGGACCAATTGACCCTCCTTCTAAGAAAAATCAGTATATCATTGTGTGCACTGACTATCTGACTAAGTGGGTTGAAACCAAGGCAATTAAGGTAGAAACAAAGGAGAAGGTGGTTGAGTTCTTAATGCAGAATGTATTTTACGAATTTGGGTACCCTAGAGAACTGGTTACTGATAAAAGAAACCAATTTACCTCCAACATGATTGAATACTTACTCAGCCAGCACAAGATCAAGCATAGGACCTCCAAATCCTATCACCCACAAGCTAATGGACAAGTGGAGGTAACAAACAAAGCACTAGAGGACATCTTGACCAAAGTGGTTAGCAGTAGCAAGAAATATTGGGAAGATAGACTAGTTGAGGCCACCTGGGCCTATAATACCACCTGGAAGACCACCACTGGATTCACACCCTATGAGCTAGTCTATGGGAAAAAGGCCCTCCTGTCCATTGAGTTTGAGTATAACACATTGAGGATGGCAGCCCAACTAGATCTAGATCTTAGCAGTGCACAAAGAGAGATGTTGCTCCATTTCAATGGTTTATATGAGTTCATAATAAAGGCCCTCCTACACATAGAGGTAACTCACCTTCAGAGGAAGATCTAGCATGATAAGAACATTAAGGATAAGCAATTTCAATAAGGTGATTGGACCTTGTTATATGATTCCATATATAGAGACTTTAAGTGAAAGTTAAGGACAAGATGGTTAAGGTCTTATGTTATAGAGAGATGGTTCAAAGCAGATCGACACCATAGATACATAGGCCATTCCTTTACTTGTTAATTGGCACAGATTGAAAGTTTACAAGAGGCAATTGTCAAAGAAAGAGTTCATTAATGGTATCAATAAAATAGTGATAGTGGTGGAGCAAGTTTGAGCTCTTGTCTCATCAAGTCCCTGAGAAAAGGAAAAAGGAAAATAAGGACTTGGGTGAAAACCTCCATGAGGTGCCCGAGTCCCACTATTGGGCTAAAAACCTCTTGGGGTGGCCCAATGGTGTCAAAAAGAAAAAAGGAAAAAAGAAAAGAGAAATAAAAATATATATGGGTGAAAACCTCTTGGAGGTAAGCTAGTTGTTTTCAGGAAAAAAATATAAAAAGAGAAAAGAAAAATCATGAAAAAATTGTTTGCTGGTCGGCAGGAGCACGATCAAAGAGCAAATGAGAATCGAAAAGGGACCTATTACACTCATATTTTTATTTCCCCATCCATTATTTTTCATCACTACACCATTTCGTTCATTTTTTTCATTCATTTGCCTCAATTTTCAAGGATACTATGTTTTATACAGGATTCCATGTAAACCTACAGGATCCCCTGAAACACAGTGGCTTCAAAATCCTAAAATGAGTAACCATATGGCAAGGAAATGACTTGTCCATGTCAAAAAATAAAGAAACCTACATCACAACTTCATAAAAAAAATCAGTTTAAAAAAAAAAAAAAATCAGTCTTCAAAAGAAAACACAAAGGAAAATAAACAGGAAGTAGAAGGGAATAACACCTGAGTGTACTTCTCATTATTCACACTCCTAGACCTCCTCTTTATCCATGTCATCATCCTAATATTCCCAATAGTGGAAATGATTAAAAATTCTGAGGGAGAAGTGGCTATAGGACATCCTGTAACACCCAATCCCACATAATAAAAATCATGAGTTGCAGCAAGATTCCAACATGAAGATCCAAGGGCAGAGGAATCTCTAGAGCAGCAATAGCACCATCATCTTCAAAACCAAGTACCTAGACATCAAGGGAATCATCATAGGGAAATAAAAAAGGAAGGAAAAATAACATGCAGCCAACACACAGTAAGCACCTCATGTCCTCAACGAACTGTAGCAAGATATTATCACCACAAGTAAGTATCTCGCTTCACTCTCTCATTTGCATAATGTAGTCAAAAGATGTAAAGGTTGTGAGTGAGTCTGTTTATAAGTGAAGGGTGGCTAGCTAACTTGGCCACCCTCGTTCAATCAGCAAGGACAAAACAGTTAGTTCCCACACACGTAGGAGCAATCAAGTCAAAGAAAACAAGAATGAGATCAAAAGCAGTTGAGACAACAGATGCCCAAAGTGGGATTTGATTACTAGTGTTACACAACATGTTGTCACTGTCCCTATACTCCCCTTTCCTTGATCCTGGAGGACCTCTATAGTGAACCCTACATGCTTTCCCTTCATGAAGAAAATCCCACTGTGTCCCTCCTCATGAGCAGAACAATTCCCTTTTGCACAATTTCCCCAAAATCTTCTATTTTCCCCAGCTTACAAGATTGGTGCTAATGACCCTTGTCCTCCTCAGACCGATATGAATGGATTAACATTGTCCCTAGTGCTGACCAGAGTGACTGAGCTTTGTTCCAGTCATGTTGATCCTCTTATTGATTTTTTTTTAAATAAGGAGCCAAAGCTTCGAGCTCTAGAAGCGTCGTAACGAAAGTCTGGTGAATGGCTTTTCCAGATGGAGTCGAGGATGTCAGTTTGCATATTTTCCCCTATAAGGATGGAAATAACCCAAGACATAATACCTTCTCCCATGACAATAAGAACCATCTCCCATCTATTCATGCTATATAAACCTCCCTTTTCCCCAAGCACAAGCTAGTGTTAGGGTTGAAATGACAATGTTGGTGTGCTAGTGCTAATTAAGTTTGGAGTAAAGAGAAAGCTATTCATAGTGGTAGATCTCTAGTTGTGTGAGGGAAAAGTGTGAATTTGGTTTAGTTTGAAGCCTAAAGGGAACATCCTTAAAACTATCATTGTTGAGGCCATCATGGAATGCTAACAGAAGTGTGTGGGAACCTGGTTTTGTCAAAGGAGGACAAGAAAGTCAAGACAATAGTTGTAATCTCTTCTTGATTCAATATATATGCAACTATCGATTGATTTCCTACATAATGTGTCATCCCAAATGTTTATGGCTTGATGTTTCTTGACTTGTTATGTAGGTTGAATTACAATTTGTTTGTTATCATAGTTGTTGTTTGTTGTTCTTTACTTGTTTCACATGTTTGAAGAAGTAAACGAGAGATAGCTAGAGCAAGCAAGCCAGGTCATCATCAAACAGGATAAGTGTACTAAGAGGTAGGCCCTCTTAATTAGTTCTAACCTAAGGAAATCTTCCATAGAATGTATTGGTTGTGGCTTGACCCATTATCAGGCTAGAGGAATTGTTTGTGTCCACACTCATAATTTCACTTCAGCACAAATTGGCGACTCCACCAGGGAGCCAATCCTTCTGTTAGCTTGCTTGCAATTTCACGGTTTTGTGTGAACTTTTATAATTTCACCATTTCCATTTAATTCTGTTTGTTTTCCTTTCCTTACTGGTTTGAGTTTTAAATTCATTGTAGCAAGTTTGGTCCCAACTTTAATTTATTTTTTATTTTTTTCTTAGCTTCCTCACTCAACGTGCTTAATTCATTGACAATTGCACCAATCAGTGTGATATGTTGAGTAATAGTCACGTCGACCCCCTTCTGGTGCTTGTTGCCAGTTAGGTAGTCATGTTGATCCCTGTAAGTGAATATTAGGGTTTTCCCCAAATCTTGGCCATTGTGTTTTTCTCTCGTGATTTCAACCCTGCAAGCCTTTTAGACCGTCTTCCCCCTGACTAGAAAGCTATTTTTCATTTGGTTTGGTTTCTTGTTGATTTTTCATCTTTCCGCTTGATTTCTTGGGTCATTGGATGGTTTTTGGCACTAGGGCATCTAGATTTTCATCCATTCAACTAATTGTGATCTCAGTGAGTTGAGTTGTTGGTGCATTTACTCCTTGCATTTTGTTTACGGTCCTTCTACAACTTTGACCTCCATTACACAAGTTTGAAAAGTTTTTGTTTGCTTGTCTAAACATTTCTTTTATGGCATGGATCACATTGCTTGTCTTGTTTTTGTTAAATGCATTGTTTCATTAGTTTGAAAGAGATTTTCATTGCGTGTTCTTCATTTGCTTGAAGAGCTAATTATCTCAAAAACATTTCCATTGAAGTGTTTTATGAGAAAATTTATTTCGACATTTCGTGAAAAGTATAAAATTCTTGTTTGTTGCATCAGTATGCTATGTTATTTAGCATCATTAAATACTAGGATTGCATTGGCATTTGAAAAGAAAAATAACCCTCTTTTCTTTTGAAAGGACTGTTAGGAATGTATTTTTAGGAAATTAGGATTTGGAATGTATTTTTCATTAGTTTATTTTCTCAAAAGGTGAAGTAGTGAAAAATCTTTTTTCTTTCAGTTGTTTGGTTGTTTGAATTCGATTATGTCTTTTCTACCCTCCCTAGTGTACACAATTCATTGAATTGAAAGGGTCTTGTCTCATTTAGTTGCATTTAGGTTTTTTCAAGTCACATCACTAATGCCTAAAAATTGAGACATAACTCAAGATAAACTTTAAAATGAACTCAATTAACCTAAGGCACATTTGAAATCTAACGATCACATTTAGAAGGTCTAGGCTAGAGACATGTTCCGGCATCTTTAAACCTAATAGTTGTCATTATCTTCAGCACTAGACAATCCTAGTACAGATTTGTGATCCCCGTACCGTCGAGTATATAATGGGAGATCCCTCTAGGCTGGAATCCTTTATCCATAGGAATCCGAGTTGGCCACCTTACAAACATGATACACCAAACACAGCATTTTGGAAGATTGTATGCTCGTACTTCTCAATTTGCTGAGAGGTATTCTACAATTGATGGTTGCCTAGTAATCCTTTTTACCTAGATCATCTAGAGTAGTCATTTGATCTTTTTAACTCATTAAACTTAAAAGATCATTCGAGTGCTTGTCCTTTCGAGCTTATTTCCAATCGAAAGAGATAGAGTCATCTTTGTTTCTTTCTCGACACTTAAAAAATGAAATAGTAGTAGTCTATTTATGCATCTTACAAAATTGATTTCCCATGATCTTATAACATCCTATTAGTCTTTCTAGACCAAATCGTGAGTTTTCCGTAAAGAAAATTTTAAAGCCTTGAAGCTTATCTCTCTTTCTCCTGTTAACTAAGAGAAGCTCATCATGGATGAAACATCAGGTTCACCTAGTTCCTCTTCCTCTCCTTCATTTGAAAGATTTTTTGAGGAACCTTTTCCTGAATTAACAAAGTCACTCAAACACCAAGGTGTTGAACTCGGAATCGTTCTAAGCATTAAACCTTTGTCATTTCTTCCTCTGCCTACTTCAGATACTGGGTCACCTACTTATTTTGGCCCGCAATCTTTGAATAATCTCATCCAAACTCTTGAGAGTTCATCAACTACTAATAGTCAGCTTGGACTGGTCATTTATCCTCCAAATCCTTTTTTTTACCTTGTTTTGATATCATCTTAGTGTCCGTACAGTCCGTACGATCAGCCGAATTTTCCTTTGGAATTATACCCTTGTACCTCTTCGATCGTTCACCGTTGTTTGTTCATAGCTATGAAACCCGAAGGTGAGGCTCCAATCACCTCTCCAAATAAGTCAAAAGTTTCTACTCCACACACTGTTGAGGAGGAAGAACATCATTTTCCTCCTGAAGGATTCCCCTATATAGGTAGCATTCCCATCAGTATGTGTCAAGAATTACCACCTAATTATGCATCTTTGGCACAATTGGTTTCAAGTGCACGTAGTGCCTCGTCACTTTACGATAACCCTGTTTGGGCATTTGATGTCATGCCTACTATAGGTTCATTCATTGTGAACTTGACCTCCCAACAGGCTGTTACCTCATTCCTAGTTCCACCCACTGTTACAAACCCTCTTGTATCATCCATCCTAGTTACCCATCTAGTTTAACTGGTGGTCTCGAAGAATGTTACTGTTAATTCTTTGATCCCTCCATAAGGTGGCCAAGCTATGCCATCACCTAGGGAGAAAAATCTGAGTGTTTCTATGGTGTCAAGCACTAGCAATGTGAGTAGCTCATAGGCTCACAAGATTGGTATGAACCACCCTTCTTCTAGCATTATTCAAAACCCTACTAGATCAAGAAATGTCCAGTACCAACAGGTTCAAATTTCCATTTGTCCTTCTAGGTCAAGCAATTTCCAGTATCAATAGCCTTATGAGGCTCAAGTTTAGTACCAAACTCCTTACATTCCATATAGTTCTCAAGGAATGGTCAATCCGCCTTACGTCCTTCAGTCTGGGCAGTACGTTCAGCCTGGCTCATCCACTTTTCAGGCTGGCTATGGTCAAAATCAGTTTAGAAATTTTCTAGGCACTATTCAAGTACTCTTGTAATAGCAAGGACAACCTTTGCAACAAAAAGGGAAAGCTTTGTTGTAGCAAGGGCCATCCACGCAACAACAAGGAAAAATGATACCGCATCAAAGTCAACTGCAACAACCGCAGGCGAAACCCCCACAACAGTTGAAGCAAACCATGTAGCAGTAGATGCAGTATGCTCCACAGACCTCCCAGCTTATCTCTTCACAAGGCCAACCTCTGTAACCCCTAGGGAAGCTTTTGCAGCTACAAGGTCAACCCTTGCAGCAACAGAACCAACTCGGGCAGTAGTAACCCTTATATAGATATCAACTGTGTCAACCCTTAGAAGGACAAAGCCAGGGTCAAGACCTACAGCAACAGGCCCAAATCCTAATGTCTTAGGTCAATAGGTATATAATCCTTTTCAGTATAATCCCTATGTCCAAGGACAATAGGTCCAAAATCATCGTGTTCAAGGGAAATAGGTTCACAACCCATATGTTCAGGGACAACAGGTACAATATCCATATATCCAAGGTCAATAGCCTCACCAACCTCTTGAACCGTATGTTGCTTATCCTCAACAGATGACTGGATAGTTCCAAGGTGTTCAAGGTCAAAATCCTCCTTATGGCCAAGGTAACCCACAATGGGGGTAGAATCAAATGCCATATGGCCAAAATCCTTACCAACATGGATGGGCTCCTCCAGTTCCCACTTACCGACCTCCAATGCCTTTTAATACTCAATTTCCATTCTTGGCCACACTAGAGTTGCTAGATGTGTCTCGCCTTATGAATGATCCAATCCTTAATTCACCATACTAGCCTCCGATTCCATCCAGGATCTTGAGCGATTTTCCTAAGTTATATGGGAAAGCAAAAGAAGATCCTCAAGCCCATGTGATGACATATCACTTCTAGTGCTCTTCAAATTTTTACTTTGATGATTCTATCCGTCTCCATATTTTCCAACGAACCCTCACAAGTGCTACAACCAAGTGGTGTATCAAGCTTCCTTGAAGTACTTACCATGACTTTAACTCTTTTTCTAGTTGTCAGCTCACCGTGAAACTGGCACCTATTTACTCATGTCGCTTAAGCAAGATACTGCGACACACATCTCTGATCACATCCATGAATGGAGACCTAGACGTTGCCTGATCAAATTTGACATTGTTGATTAGTTTCTCACCCAATGGTTAACTAAGTCATTCATAGCTCCAATTGCTCGTGATATAACTATGGGTGGATGTGTTACCAAAGAATAAGCCATTTCTCGTTCCTAGTACTTAGATCTTTTTTATTCTCAGTCTGGAACTTTATATGAGTTATTACCCGATGTTCCACGACCATCATTCAATCCCATGGCATCAACATCATAGGCTACACCTCCTGTTGTTGGTGTCATTGGTTCAGTGTCCCTGACCCCCACTAAATCTTCTTCTAAACAGAAGTTGGTCTCTAACACTACTTCCAATAGTTCCTTCGAGAATCCACCTAGCCCTGGTAAAACCTCAAAGGTCCACGTTGTCTAGTCTACCACAACGGACAAATCCTCGAAAGGTAAGAAGAAAGGCAAAGGAAAGGGTAAATTCAATGATCCAAGACAGGGTCATCCTAAGTCGTTTACTGGTGATTCTTCATAATGGAAGCCTAAGTATCCATGCCTCATTTGCGAGGGGGATCACTATAGCAAGGATTGTCCCTGACGATCCAAAGTTAGTCAATTTCTCAAAGGGACCCCAACTATCCTGAAAAAGCCATTTCCATCCCAGCAGACCCAAATGGTAAACCAACCTCAATCATCTTCTTCCTCAGGATCTTAAGTGTTCATGATGATTATGCCTATTAATGTGGCTACTAGATCAAAAGCTTACCAAACTCCTGCTCCGAGAGCTGGGAAAGAGAAATAGGTCACCCCTTCTTCTTCTACCCTGAGTTCTAGCCCTCTTCATATCGAGCACCCTAACCCTGATTCCACTATTCAACCACCCTCTTGAGGTGTGCTAAGGAAATCCTCATACAATCCCAATGCTCAAGCGGCTCAACACTATAATATTGTTAACTATTTGGCTCAGGCACCATTTTCTATGTCGACTCTCGAGGTGCTCCAAAGTTGTCTGTCTCAGCAGAAATCTTTGTTGTCAGCTATTGGGTGTATCGATCCTACTAATTCCAATTTGATATGTTTTGATCTAGAGAACCATGTTCCACGCCTACCTCATCAGATTTCCTTTCTCATTCAGGTAATTATCAATGAGAAGACCATCCACAGGACTATCATCAATGAAGGTGCTTCCACCTCCATCATGTCAATCTCATGATGGAACGCCATTGATTCTCCTACTTTGAACCAATCCCTCAACACTTTGGAAGCTTTCGATGGGCGTGATTCGCAACCCTTTAGTGTCTTACCTAACCTTGCCATTACATTAGAAGGCAAGACAGTACAAGTTAGGGTATAGATTGTTGACGCTAATCTCAATTATAATCTTCTACCTGGCTGGAGCTAGACTCATGCCACGCACTATGTCGCCTCCTCCCTATTCCGTGTAATTCATTTTCCCCATCAAGGGAAGATTGTCACTATCGACCAACTATCCTTTTTTGTCTCTTCCTCCTCGGATGGCAATGTTCCATATGTCAAGAACATTGGTGCTCCCTATGAGTGTGTGGGGGCAAGTCTTTTTAAAGATTCTACCTTGATGGGAATTTTTCTGCTTTCACCTCCTCATGTTTCCTTTGTCAACATGATCTTGGTAAAATCTGATCCTTGAGTCGTACCTTCACCAGATCTTGTTGATACCTGCGGCAAGATTTTTCCACTTAGTCCTGCCAAAATCAATTATGTGGAGATTGTTTTGGCCTTGATTTCCATATCCTTTGATTCTCCTATTTCAAGGACTTCTCTTGATACATATTCTCAATCCCCATGGCTTGGTTCTTTAGAATTTCCTGATCCCTTAGCTGAGACCTTTCTTGCTGACGAAAGTATCATCGAAGTAATGTCTCTTGAGGAGCCACCTTGGAACAACACTTATCATCATTCCTCATTCATGCCTCACCCAACAGTCATGTCTATGCGTCTTGAGCAATTCTCTTCTTAGCTATCTATTGACATGTCATTTTCACCTAACATCGTCAAGCTCTTTCAACTGAGGGCACCTTTATCCCTTCATGGATTTAGGATTTTTCTCCCACCCCGAGTTTTTACTAATTGCCCATTATTGCAATGGGGTTTCCATCTGACTCGTAACCCTCCTTGGCCTAGGGGGCATGGGGGAAATGACTTATATGAGTTCTACTCTATTATTTGGCCAATTCGATGCTTACTCCTCATGTCAATGGTAAAAATCTAGTGTTCATCTGTGTTGATTGATTACCCGAATCCGAGCATGGACTCTCTCAAGAAGTACTATGCTTAAGTCATCTTGCATGGTTACTTGTGTACATTAGTGTGTCATTCATTTTTTTGCAGTGTGGTTTGGAGTGTTAGTTTTCAAACAACTTTCCTATTTACGATGTTTTTCCCTGCTTTGCAGATGTCTGTGACTCCTCACATTGGTTTCGTTAATGGTTCTTGTCATAGTACCCAGAATCTATCCTCCGTGGCATGGGCTATTTATGACCCTCAGGGTGAGTTGATTTACCTTCATTGTATTTGTTTAGGTCACACAACTAATAACATTACTGAATACAATGCAGTCAATCGAATTGTTGTCAGAAGCCACTGCTCCTGATATTTGAAAGTTGGTTGTCAACTTGGATTCACAGCTTGTTGTCCTTCAACTCAACAGACAATATTCCATTAGAAACCCTCAGATATTGAGAATTTATCTCTTTATTCGTCTACTGGAAAGCTATTTTGATTACATTACATATCATCATATCCCTAGATGCATGAATACATTAACAGATGCATTAGATAATTATGTGTTGGATAGACATTTCCGAAACATGTGAAAAAGCAAAACAAATCATTTGTACCATAGTGAGCAAGAAAATACAACATATATATATTATATATATATATATATAATATAATATAATAATATATATATATAATATATATATATATATATACTATATATATAATATATAATATGGTGTGAGTTATAAAATTGGTGACTCGTAGGCCTCATATATTCATGGCATTCAGGCATCAAAAATGTAAAATGTTGGACCTAGGAACTAATCAACATGGTTATCATGGTAGCATGACACAGCTCATGCAACACCAGTCAACAATCAATGGATCTGATCCGATACTCTCACCATGTGTCTCTGGTACTGGCGAGAAATATCTTCCACCCGATCATACTCTGGGATACCACGAGTCAAACCCTCAAGGTTCCTCGTGATCTTCTCCTCGCTGTCACTTCCCTCCTCATAAGGAGTGACAACATCAAACTGGTGGTAAACGTGCTTGGCTATTGGGGCATCCCAGTAGGATGCTCTAGTCCAACATCTGCATTAGCAAAATGAAATGTTATGAACACATATATATATATATATCAAAAACAACTAAAAGATCACAAAATTAAAAAATTGATTTTTTACCTTCGTCGTCAAAATCCTCTCCATTTGGTAGTGGCATGTGTAGATCTCCATGGAAGTTGCTTCCACTATATGGCCAGTCCTCCATGATGATCATATGTCATCATAGTCATGAAAAGAAGGCGATCCTATAAGATATATGCTAGCCCCCAATGATTCTAAGCATCAAACGACTCCAGCGGGCCATCTGTGGGTCACGTGGCATCGGAGGATCTACCTTAGTCAAGTGGTACTAGAACAGTGGCACCTGTTCCAAGGAAAAGGTTACTAGTATAGATCTAAAGAAAACTTTCTTCAGATTCCCCACCTTAGCTTTTGTCAACTAGATTTTTATGTTGTTCTTCATGGCTTCTGCCCAATTGAAGAGCGTTGGTGTTGTGTAGTTGATGGCATATAGGAATTTCGACTTGTTAGTCTCATGCACTACCTGGGACCCCACTGCTATGTTGATAATCAACAATAGTACTCTCAGTGTCATAGCTCACACAGTGGCAATCTCAATATTTTCACTCTTCGATTTGAGGGCCTCAGGGCAATGCTTGGCAAGCAACATGGATATGCTTGCGGCAATCGGTCATGACCCATATAGGTTGACTAGTTCCCCTCTCTTGGATAGTCCTATGATGAAATATATGTCTAAAGTTTCTAACTCCAAATCTTGGTCACCAATGATGAATATTTCCCGATTTATGTGCTAGAGACTAATCAAGTACCAAAGCAGCTTAGGTTCGGCCCACATACTTAGTGTGAGAAATAACTTGAGGAGCCCACAATTCCTCAAAGCATTTAGGAAATTTAGATCATTCAGTGCCTAAGTATCCACATCTTTGTTCTTAAGTTCTTTCTAGTCTACCATTTTTGACAATTATTCCTGCAAAAACCATAGATTTAAGTCAATAATCCTTTTTTACCCATAAAATTCAGATGCCAAGAATGGTTTTGAAGGGAAATTGATTTTTTCCATATTCACAGTGCTTGTGCGCCTATTTTAAAAATAGTTGTGCTAACAGGACGACAGGTCATTTTAATCACCCTTGATCAGCTTGATTCCGTGCATGGAAGTTGCACTGACCGAGAGCGAATTTTTTTTTACAAAACCTCCCTCAAAATCCAAAAAATGGATGAAAATAAGAATAAATGGTATGAAAATAGAGCTTAGGGCTTTGGCTCTTACCTGCAACTAGCAGCTCAGTGAATAACCTCTTGGATCACCCGCAATTGTTTCCAAAACAGTTAGGGCAAAAGTGGGTGAAAAGTCTTTCACAGCAAAGGTAAAATGGTAAATGGTAAAAAATATTTACTTTTCCTCCCTTTTATTTAGTTTTTCATGAAATATTAGGTTTTGTAGATTTTTTGACCTATTTTTCCTCAAGAATTGGATAATTCACTTTACCTTTTTGCATAGCGACATGCGATGGATATTTGATGATGATGTCGAGTCACATTTTAGCTCTTTTCTCGACTAATAAAACTCATATCAAAAGATTGTTGAGTATTTTTACCTTTTGACTCGTAAAAGAGAATAAAATGAGGGGTCTACTTTCAAGATCTTTTTTTGACCCTTTAAAAACGAAAATATAGTCGAGCCCTTATCATTTCAAACTCGTTAATAGATGTGAAACATAGTGCACCCAGTATGAGTTTACCCCTTTTTCGGGCTAGAATGCACTATTTATGAAAAAGGTACTCCTTTACCGACATGGTCAAGTGGTTTGCTCAAGTATCCTTTTCTACCTTTTCAGGCTTGAGAGACACAAATGTTCGAAAAGGGACCATGTGGATCTTTCTTTTCCACGTAGTTTTCAAACTCTATAAACATGAAAAAGATACCGAGTTACACCTTTGTCAGACTCATTAAAATATTAAATGGTATCGGATTCATCACCATGATGAACATGAGCTTCTCCTTCCTAGGGCTCATTAAACTTACTAGGTTGGATTCATTCGAAGGGTGAACATACAGTGAAAGCATATGCTATCCCCTTCAAGCTTGTGATTAAAAAATAATTGAGGTACCTGCCAGAAATGGTGGGGGGAAATTTGGAAGTCTAATCAGTTGTGTCAGCAGCTCACTCTTGAACGTGACACTTTTTGCTTCATGTTGAGATGCGATATCCTCCTTTTTATCATTGACCTCCTTGGGTTGGACCATTCATTTTTTCCTTCCATTTGTTCTCTGCCACATCATCATGACCACCGATCCTATTGATTCAAATGCTTCCAAAATTCCAGCCATACCGCCGATATATTAAAGAGTTTTCCTTCTCCAATTACACTTACCCCTGATTCTCTGTATCGTCCAAAATCATTTTGCATCCCTTTGTTTCACGTCGATTATGTGGGATACATTATGGCCCTCCTTTGACATGGTCCCTTCCTATCGACTTAAGATCATTATCTGGGAAGTTGACCGAGAGACTCCGTTCTAGTACCTTAGAGCTTGCATGCCCTAATGGAAGGTTCTTCGCACTGAATGACAAGTTTACATCATTGGCTTTCGATCGAGTAATTTCACGAGTTTTCAACTTCAGTTACTCTATTCACATTTCATGGATTGTACTAATAGTACTTTGAGGGCCGTTGTCATTATTGGTGGTTTCTCTCACTCTTGTTAATAGTTTACATCATTGACTTGTAATCAAGCGATTTTCTAGCATGTTCAACATCAACACATCTATTCACATCTTGAAATTTGTACTTTGATCAGGTCGTGTCATAGCACAAGACCTTAGTCCCAGATCACAAAAGTCTAGGTTGTGAAGTGATGTGACATGATTATGTTGATATACATTTCTCCTTCATATTGATGGTTGTGACCATACCATGACTTATCATATCTGATCCTTCTCATTATTGGATGGTTGCGACCATACCTTAGTTTCGATATGATCCTCTTTATCGGATGGTTGCACCCATGCCTAGATCCATTTGCTTGATCATTCTCTGGATGGTTGCATCCATGCCGTGATCATGTATCATTTAACAGGGTTTTCAGTTATGTACAAATCTTGGTTCCCTGCACTGATTCATAAGGCATTTCATCCCTCACTTTAGTTCGGCCTTCATGCTTTAGGGGGAATTTTTTACAAAACATTTTGTCACTGCCCCTGTACTCCCTATTACTTCATTCTGGAGGACCTCTACAGTGAACCCTACCTAATTTCCCTTCATCAAGAAACTTTGATTGTGTCCCTCTTCGTGAGAAAAACAATTTCCTTTTGCACTATTTCCCCAAAATCTTCTATTTTTCCTAGTTTACATGACCGGTGCTAATGAACCTTGTCCTCTAATCGCACAAATCCTCTTATGGAAATTTTTTTAAATAAGGAGCCGAAGCTTCCAACTCTAGAAGCTTCATAACGGAAGTCTGGTAAATGGTTTGGTCGGATGGAGTCGAGGATGTCAGTTTCAGCTCTTTTCCCCTATAAGGATGGAACTAACCCAAGAGATAAGACCTTCTCCCATGAGAAGAGGAACCATCTCCCATCCATTCATGCTATATAAACTTCCCTTTTTCCCAAGCACAAGCTAGTGTTAGGGTTGAAGTGTTAATGTTGGTGTGCTAGTGCTAATTAAGTTTGGAGTGAATAGCAAGCTATTCATAGTTGTAGCTCTCTAGTTGTGTGAGGGAGAAGTGTGAATTTGGTTTAGTGTGAAGCCTAAAGGGAACATAATTAAAACTGTCATTGCTGAGGCCATCATGGAATGCTAACGAGAGTGTGTGGGAACCTGGTTTTGTTAGAGGCGAACAACAACATAAAGACAATAATTGCAATCTCTTCTCGATTCAATATATATGCAATTATTGATTGATTTCCTACATAATGTGTCATCTCACATGTTTATGGCTTAATGTTGCTTGAATTGCTAAGTAGGTTGAATTACAATTTTTCTATTATCATGGTTGTTGTTTGCTGTTGTTTACTTGTTTCAGGTGTTTGAAGAAGGAAACGAGAGCTAGTTGGAGCAAGCAAGCTAGGTCATCATCAAACGAGATAAGCTTACTAAGAGGTAGGCCCTCTTAATTGGTTCTAACCTAAGGAAGTCTTCCATAGAATGTATCAATTGTGGCTAGACCCATTATCAAGCTAGATGAATTGTTTGTTTCTGCACACATAATTTTACTTCACCAAAATGAGGAGATGGGAATGATGAGGTGATAGTGGGGACCAATGATCAAAAAATAGATAAATTGTACCTCAACTGCTAGCACACCTCCTCGCTCAACTTGACCATAAGAGGAAATAAACGTTGATCCCCACGCACTCATACATTCATCTCCTTGAGGCTCACTCTAGCAAAATTGCTCTCATACCCAAGCAACCTACAAAAGAGAAAAAATCCATCTTTCTCTTGTGCAGGGCTTCCTATAAGATCACACAGGGAATCCTATAGGATCACATAGGAATCCTGCAGGATACATTTGGGCAATCTACATGATTGGCAGAGAGAAGATTCAGATAAGGAAATATAGGGGTTGGCTACAAAAAACACCATGAGGAGGCAGGATCTGCATTTCCTTCCATTTTTCCAACTGAATAGAATAGAAAGATCTCCTAGTTTGAGTGAATTTGATACCTATGTAAGGGAATTGTCTCCTCAAGTATTTTGGTCCCATTTCCTCTTGCATTAGAATTTGGATCAACCATCTTTGCTCCTCAGAAATCATCAAATAATATCACAGTGGGGTTTAATAGAAGGGAGCCCATTAACACTGTGAGGATTCACCAACACCCTCCTGTGTTAGAAATCTCCATGAGGCATAATTGGATGGGGTATTTTGGTAAATTGAGGGGTTATGATGATGAAGTGGCCCAATATTTCGTTCTCTCCCTCATTCCACTAACCAGAACCCATGCCACTGTTGTGGTGATAGGCATCCTCGTAGAGCTCACCCCTGAACTCATAAGCATAATTACTACACTTCCCCTCAGAGTGCTTTGGAGGAAGGAGGACAAGGGAGATAGTCAGACTGCCAAGAATAAATTCTTTTTAGAGGGAGATGAGCCCATTGAGAACAAGAATAGACTAAGGAGAACAAACCTACCATACCCCTAGAATGAGGTAAGCTATCACCTTATAAAATACATATCATGTGAAGGTAGATATAGTGTGGTTTATGGTTATCACTTTAGGTTCCTTGAAGAATTAAGGTTTGGAGCAGAAACATCTCCTCACCGAAGGCTCAACATACCATACTTCCTTCTTTAGTCAATGATAGATACAAGCATAAAGGTGTAGGAAATAAATTGCCAATAGTTAGCCCACCATTAGTTAATTAGAATCATCATAGAAGGTTCCCTCCAAAACCTCAGGATTCATATCCAATGGGAAATTTTCAGAGACATGCAGACAGATGAGGATATTGAAGCCCTCAATAAATCTATAGTAGGAGTCAAGGTTAAGTTCACGACTAGGTTCCCTTAGCTCTAGGTCTTCTCTATTTTTTCATGGCTTCTTACTTCCTTCCTCATCCAATTTTTGAGTTTCCTGTAGGTCTAGAAAATTTTCCTGTAGGACTGTCTCTACTTCCAGTAGGTCCTATTGTGTATACTATAGGATGTATTTTCCTTTGGATGAGGTAGATCTGGTTACAGGCATTCTCACATAGGTGATAGGAGACTTAGGGGACGTTTGTGCTCAAGATCCTTCTTCTTGATTTTTTCTTGATCTAGCATTGATTCAACTTAGAGGGATAAATCTCTTGGGTTAGGGCCCAACTCTAGTAGAAAAGGCTCCTCTTCTTGTATCTATATGCTTAGCTTAGTTTCATAGGTTCATGGTTAAATTGTCTTTAGAATTATTTCGTTGCAAGTAATGTAGATTTGATTAGTTGTTTATTAGTTTTCTTCCATTTGTGCTTTAATTTAGTAGCAGGTTAGAAGGGATAAAATGAGCACCATAAAGCTATCAGTAGGTGTCTTGGCCTCACCTCTTCCTTCAGGGATCATTATTTGAGGAAAAGACCGTTATGAAGCCCCAAAAAGACATATTTTTGTTTTCCCATAAGATTTAGAGTTTACTGTACTTGAACCAGCATTTGATCAGTTCTACAAGTGTAGGATTTAATTACCATAGCTTCCATATTCAATATTACAGTAGATCTCATCCATGATTCCATTTATTCAACAATTTTCCTCATTCATGAAGTAGACAGCTAGTTCACTAAATTTTGCTTTTCTAGCTTGTTAGAATGCTGCTTGTTTACACGACTTTTTGGCAGTTATAAATGTTTGATGTAGTGCAGGTGATTCAAAATTATAAAAATATCTCATAGCAGGAAACCACCTTCCAACTTCATCCATCCATAATCATTCCTTGCTTTCACCAAGACCTTCACCAATCTCATCATTTTACATATAAATTCCTCCAAGCATGTTGAGCAAATCCAACCATCTCCTAACCTTGGTTTTGAGTTCTGAGTGATCCTAGGCATTTTATCACTCCATTCTACCCATCCGCCACATTCCCTAAGCCTTCCACCACCTCCAGCAACCATCATTTTTCTCTCGACTCTATCTTGTAGAAATATAGGGAATCCTGTAGGTTTCTAGTACATCTTGTATGTTTTCTTGTAGTGATCTGTTTTGAGGCTGAATTGAGGGAAAACCTCTATGAAGCCACACCAGGTCACCCAAGGGTCTCCCAAACCTTCCAACCATTTCCTAAACCTCCCAACCATCCACTAGCATCACTAAGACACCTACCACATCACCAAGCGAGATTAGGGCTTACACTTGATTTTCCATAAAAAGAATAAAAATAACAAAACATATTTATTTCAGTTCTTTACATGCACAGTAGTGATGTTTGATGTCTTGAACTTCCATGCTATAGACATACATGTTAGCTTGTCATTCTTGTAAATCATAGCTTCTCAACAGTTGATTAGAGAATGGTGTGTTTTTAGCATAGGATTTCAGTCATTTTCCTTATTGCAGTAGACAAGCTTTTTCCTAAAGTATATTTCTCTTTCTTTCATCAGAAATCAAGCTTCTTCTAAATCCATAAAAGTTTGTCTTGAAAACCCTAGTGGCCTCACTAGATCAACAATGACAAAAGTCAGACCCATCACTTTTACTTGTGTATACATCACTGTCACCTCCAAGTTTGTGCGAACCCTGGTTTGATAAAGTAAAGCTGGTAGCTCCAAGAGTTGCAGCATTCTTGCTGCAATACTGGTGCTCATCACTTTTTGGCACTGTTGCAGGGGAGGTGTCTAAGTAATATGTGATTTTACTTTCTTTCTTCTATTTCTTGTTTCTAATATTATGCTCTTAGTTTCATTTCTGCAAAAGAAATTTAGTTTTCTTCCTTTTTCATTTTGCATTCTTTGCTTTCCTTTCCATTCTACAAGTAGGATTTCAATCAAGAAATTAGTTTTTCATTCAATCTGCAATTTCAATTCTGCAAATACTGTCCAAGATTGAAAAAAACAAAACAAAACAAAACAAAATAAACATTTTTTTCATGCCTCGTAGGAATATGGATAACTTAGGGAAATTTTTCCAAATACCCCACTGCATCAAACAACCAACCTTCCTTCTTCATCAGTGGTTGTGAACTAGAGGAACCCTTATTTGAGAAACCATACATATTTGAAGAACCTAGAAGGGAAGAATAAGAAGGAGAATCCATTCCTAATGAACCTATGGCTAAAAACAGAAATGACAGAGGAAATAGAGAAATAGTTAAGGGTGCCTTCCCCATCAGGGCAACCAATGGGGATACTAAAATGAAACATATAATACCTTATTTCCTTACTCATTTCCATGGCCTAACCACCAAATACGCAACCACTTTGTTATTTGATTTTATTGTCATATGCCAAACCTATGACTATATAAATGATGAGCGAAAGTTGAAGCTATTTCCATCCACTCTCAAGGATGCATATTTGCGCTGCTTCATGGGTTTACCTAGAGATAGCATCAACTTGGGCTTAGATGCAACAAACCTTTAACAACAAGTATTAGGACTACTATCGATCTAAAGAGACTAAAGAGGAAATTTTTAGGATGACCTTAGGCAGTGATGAATCCCTAGAGGATCATGAAGAAAGATTCCAGCTTAGCTACAAAAGGGCCAAGTGCACACTTGACCCTGAGTCACTAAAGTTGTTCCTACTTAGAGGAGTAAGGGAAGAGATTCTAGATACCCTACACTTGTTAGCAGGAGGGGATATCTGCTAGCTACCCTATGAGGATATCAAGACTATCCTTAGAAACCATTTTAGGGAAGCTAGGAAAAAGGGTAGGGGTAGTCAACCTATGGTCAGTCCATCCTCTTCCAATTCATCCATCAAGGGTGAAATTGGAAATATGATGGAGGATGTCAAAAGTGAGATGACACAAACCCTTTCCCTAAAAATGGACACTAAGAACATTAAGAGAAAGCAGGAGGGAGCAAAGAGACCCTTGGCCATTTTCTATCCTAGATGCACCAGGAGGCACCCTAGGAAGGAATATCCATTCAATTCTATTGAAATTTTCTCAACCTTTGAAGAAAACCACTCCACAGACAATTGCCCCTCTTTACCTAGACTCAAAGTCATGTATCAAGGAGCTAAAGGGGTCACTGAGCAGCTCTGCTAGATAAACCAAAGGAGAACTCATGGGCCTAGACCATACCAGCGGGGCATGAAAGGGTCATCCCATGCATATTACAACCCCAACTAGACCACATCCATACCTTCTTGGGGACCCCCTCATCATCCTTCCTAGTCTACACCTCCCCCTTGGTTCTTTGCACCTCTGTATCATTCCCAGCTAACCAGCTAGTCGTTTCAACCATATGCTTTGCAACAACCTCAGTGGAATGCACCACCCTAGGGGTGGAGGCCCCCATACAACAATGTTCCAGCTTTATTTCTTCACCACCTACCCAACCACATATTTTACACACTGCTCCACCCAAACAACCCTATATGCCTTCCCAGCCAAGTCTGAACATGAACAATAGATAGGAACAAAAAATATATAGTGGAGAGACATCATATCCAACTTATGCTGTGGAGATTCAGGAAATCAACCTAATATCTGGGAGAGTACTTCCAGACAACCAACCTCTACCTCCACTTAGATAAGTTGAGGAAGAAAGAGAGGAAAACATTCTTAAAGTAGATACACCACCCTTTCTTGAGATATTAACCCAGCCAATCCAGCATACCCCAAAAGAAACTGAACTTTTGGGAGAATTGAAAAACTTATGTGTTAAAATTCCACTTCTCCAAGAAATTAAGGATGTACCTATTTACAACAAGCTGATTAAGGAGAAGTGCTTGAAGCATCCAGGGAGGCAAAGAAGAGATTCCCCTACCATTAATGTCATTGGACAACTATCCAACTTAATATTGGGGCAGGTAATCTGTCCAAAGTATTTGGACCCTAGAAGCCTTGTAGTAGATCTACACATAAATGGCACCATTGTCCCACACACTTTGATCGATCTTGGTGCTACCATTAATGTGATGACCAATAACACCATGCTTAAGCTCAACTTCCAAGGTTCATTTAGAAAGACCACAACAGTTCTACAACTTGCAGACTGCTCCACAGTGACCCCTAAGGGGATTCTAGAGGATGTGATGGTCTCCATTGATTCTTGGGAATACCCTACATATTTCCTAGTTCTCCAGCCTAAGGCTAAGCTTATTGGTTACCCTCTCATCCTTGTGAGGCCTTGGTTAGCAACTTTAGATGCTTACATTAGCTGCAGTGATGTAAATATGACCAAAAAATATGGGCATATGTCCAAGTAGTAAGTCTTATACCCTCCTGCTCAGCCATCTCTAGAACATGACTTACCTTTGTGGCTGGAATAGGAGGAGGAAGATGAAGTTTATTCCACCCAACTCCAAACTTTAGAAACAATCCTGGGAAGGGGACAACAAGATGAACATGATTTGATCAAACACATACTCCAAAGTCCAACTTCCAGTACATTGTACTTAGAATAAATAGTAAAGGAAACCCAAAAAACCATCAAACTGATCTATGCTTAGACGAATCCAACCCTATACATGTAAAAGCCATAGAGTTCAGCCTTGAGATAACCTTGAAAATCAATCCATCTCTTTCTCTTCTCCATGAAGAAAAGTTGTCCAACATGCTAAAGGAACATTTGAATGCCTTCGCTTGGAGTTATAGGGAAATAAAGGGAGTGCACCCCTCGATGTGTACTCACCACATTTATATCAAAGAAGGTTGCAAGCCAGTTCGACAACCCCAAAGGATGATGAATCTAGCTCTTAAATATATAGTCAAAGAATAACTACAAAAACTGCTAGATGGAGGATTCATTTACCCTATCTCAAATAGTTAGTCGGTCTCTCCTTGTGTGTTTGTTGGCTTGTTGGGGACTGACCCAGGTTCAGAAGTGTTTTAGCCAAACAAATCCCAAAACTACTGGTAACAGTCTGCGGTGCGCGAACTGAGGTCTCACCCAAGGTATTATGGGAGAGTGTTGGAACCAAGTTTCCACACCCTAGGGATGTCTTGATGAAGTCTAGGAAGTTCGCGAACTCAACCTACACACTTGCATTACTCCGCGTAGCCATTTGCCCTTCGCAACTTGTGCAACTACTTCTGTCTAGCTCTATAAAGAGCGCGAAGAGGTGTTGTCTAGATCCTTTATCCTTATTGTGCTATTATTATTGATCTTACTTAATTTTGTGGGCCCAACATTCTCGTTAATCATTCAACATTCATAACAAGTGCGCGAAATCATAAAAATTTAAAGAGATGCAGAAATATAACAAAATCATAGATAGACAATATTTTAGAATCAACTTATCTTTTATTAATGATCTGTCAAAGTACAATCCCAACTCCATCCTGTGCACTCAGCTGTAGGGATCCGCGCACACACCTGCGGACTCTACCAAGCCTCTCTGCACTCAGCTGCAAAGCCTCTTACTACTACTACAACCCAAGACTCAGACTTACAGACTTAGAGCTAATTCATCATCCAAAAACCATATGACTCCCTTTACACATAGAGCCTCGCTCTATTTATACAATCCCATGGTCCGCGAACCATGGGTAGGCTAACACACTTTACATCAAATTACATTATCTTAGGGTGGAAAACCCTAGACTCATGCACTTCGCGCCCACATTTCACAGGGTTTTTCCATTACACTTTGACCAAACTTCGAGCTTCAACAAAAACCCACTATGGGGGGATCCACTGCCCAATAGGCCCCCAACATAATCATCGCGACTCGTCCTCCAGTCACTTTGCTAGTGTGGTGATCTTTGCTTGAAGTCCATCCAACTATGCCTATGATGTGTGAAGATCCATAGCGCACCGCTCTGCCATCTGCTGGATCCTTGTAGCTTCCTCCTTCGCCTCAGAGAATCCAATGGCCAATTTGTGGATCTGAATTCCTACTGGCAGATCTATCACAACTTTTAGTTTTGGGACATGGTGACATCCTTCCTCTATGATCTGCTCAAGCTTTTAGTTCTGAGCCACCGCTTCATCTCATTGTAGGCTAAGCTGTTCTATGTTGATTCATTGTTCACTTAGCATTTGCACCGCGCATCCCTCCCTAATGTAGAGTTCTGTCATTGCCCCATCCTGTAGCTGGTATAAAATATCCTGTGGAAGGGCATCCAAGTTTAGGCTGAGTCCCTTGATCCATCCTACCACGGCTCTATCTTCCATGATGTCTGATGTCAGTGCTCCTTCCGACAGCGCGACGGTGTTGGCCATTTTGGCTCGCAACAACTACTCTGTTGTTGATTCTCCCGTGGCACCGTAGATGGCTACTATTCCTTATTGTGGGAGTCGCATCTAAAGTCCCTGCAGTTGTGCCCTAAGTGCCCCCAACACATTTTACTGCTCCGTCATTGCTGCTTGGAGTGCTTCCCTAGTGACCTCGCGAACTGTGTCACCAATATCATATAGCTCACCCTCTGTCAATGTAATAGGCTCCCCATCTAATTTGGAAGCCTTGGTCTTCTTCTATGGCCTAGTTCGTTCCATTCTAGTTCTAACTTGGTGTCTTAATTTCCCACTGTCCGCTCCTCATTTCCTTAAATTGGACGTCTTGTCATGAAAAGTGAAACCAACAGTCACTTCCAAGCCTACCCGCGCATCACCCAACCCCTTGTGCGCGGACGTGACCTGTGCCTCATACTGATCCTGCAGGCAGCTTCTGTGTCACACAGCTCCCATACAGACTCTTTTATAATCCTACACTCTCTTTCAACTGCTTGGATTGTTGAGACTATGCTTCTTATGGATAGTCAGGTGGTCACACCACCAGTGTGAGGCTTTAATTTTCCTGCTACCCCGGGCCACAAGCACCCCTCAATTACCCTTGCATCCATCAATGCATTGTGTTCTTCTTTCTATGTTACAATCCCCTATTTACTTTTTCTAGTAAGGTGCGGTTGTAGCCATGGTAGTAGGGTCACAACTTCTTCTAATGCAGTAGTATGGCTCGCTAGACCTTGTCCCATCGTGCTTAGTTTTTCGGTGAGCATGGTTGCACGACTTCGGTTTCTAGTTTGCTGATTTCTTCATCCAATATCATGCTTTTCTTTCTCAGCCATATCGAATCTTCGTCGAGTTCACAAAGTTTCAAGTTCCCTCCCCAAATGGCTTCATGTAACTACATAATTCCTTTACCTGAGTCCTCACGTACTATCCCAACTACGGGAGCTATGGTATGGGGGAATCCTCTATGCTCTTATGGTTTTGTCTCTTCTCATCAATGTTGGGCTCATTTTCGTGCTCCTAATTTTTCTTATGGCCCTATAGGCCCATCAAACCGCTGGTACACACAGGTCCCAGTCAGCTCGTCTCGCCTGGTGAACTATGATCATGATTCCGCATATATTTTTGAATGCTCTATCATGGAATATTAGTGGTGTGCGTCACCGTGTCTAGTTCAGATTTTCGATCCTTAGTCTGGGATGTGCTTTCATAGCACAAATTTGCACCCATTGACATAGGTGGGCATGCAAGCTGCTTCGTTCTGGCTGCCCGGCTCTCATTTGATGCTGGGGACTTCCAAACCATAAGCACATCCATCTTCTACATTCGATCCAGTTTCCAATGGTCTTCTAATGTGTACTCCACCATCGTGCAGGTGTTGCACACAATGACCTTTCTAGTGCACTGTACCACTATTGTTTTAGTATTGTGCTTTCAAATTTGTCCAGGAATTCATCCACTGCTATCACTCCATCATATGTTGGTAGTTCCCTTGCCTCTGTCATCACACAATGCAGTGATCTAATCATCATGTTGCAATTCAGCATTGTCACTTCGTGCAGTTGGTTCTTCTAGCATTCTACTTCTTCATCTGAATCCAAAGTATAGGATCTATTGCACTCCCATGATATTCTCCCATCTGTAGTCGAGTTCACCCGATCCTAGTCTCACACTGTTATTTGGTAAATACAATCTAGCTTACCGTTGCTTTCATCGTCACACACTAGTTTGGTGTAGTGTGCTCCTTTGGTCGGGTCTAGGGGAATGAC
The DNA here is from genome assembly GCA_000404065.3 of Pinus taeda. Classification (NCBI taxonomy): domain Eukaryota; kingdom Viridiplantae; phylum Streptophyta; class Pinopsida; order Pinales; family Pinaceae; genus Pinus; species Pinus taeda. The sequence continues at coordinate 64,835 of APFE030337092.1, forward strand.
TACGCGAAGGGATCTTTTGTTGAATATCATCTTCCACTTATTTAGGTTGATGGCTCCATTCATATCAGTGGCCTAGTCTATTCCCAGCAATGTGGGATAAGAATTGTTGTCATCGATAATCTTTATTACTTAAAAGTCTGTCTGTATGCTTGTGCCTTTGATATCAACTGTTACTCCTTGCAACCTCCCCATGGGAAAAATCTTATGTTGGTTTGTCATTCGTAACTGAATAGGGAACCACTGTAATGTGGGTCTGCCTATGCATTCCATGTCTACTTTTGTAACACATTCACATCCGAACCCAGGTCTAGGGTTACCTGATCCATTTCATACTCACCAATCTACGTCGTCAATCTCATTTCCCTCCCGGTGCACAATGCATGTTTTCCCAATTTCCAAACTACGCGTGGTTCCCCTAACCCTATGCACCTAGTGATCAAATCCTATAGTCCCCTAACTGCCTTATTGTCACATAGTAGTTTCATGCATGTCTCCAAAAAGGTAGTAAGCATAGAAGGATCCATCCCTGGCTCTAGTTCATCCTTACTACTTGAAGTGGAGGCCTCCGCAAAGCTCTTCTTAGCCTTAATGAATGTCTCCTTTGCGCGTTCTAAGTCAAACTCAAGTTCCCCTCTAGGAGCCTTGCTAACCCATGTATCTTCTCCACGCTACTTTCCCTTATCCTCCTCTGTGGTTGCACTGCTTCTGAGCACCATATTCACATTTGGGTCTTCTTCATGTAGTTCAGACCTCATCATTTGGATATTCTAAGTCAGGAGGTTGGAGTACTCCTTTCTCGCACATCTGTGTGATTAACGTAGGACAATATACTATTTCATGATCAAACTGAGCACAGTATGAACAGGATATTCTCGTTGGGTTGGTACAGTCATGGGCATAGTGCTTGGGTCCTCCACAATTGTAACAAGTTAACTGTCCACAGCCCCTTCCTGGTCCCATTCCTCCTCATCTCAACCTCACCCTTGAACTCTAGTGCACCCCATCCCCACTACTAGGTCGAGGGCTCATGTTTCTATCTCCATCTAATAGGCTGGGGTCTGATCCATCATTAACTCATAGCTATGACAAGTACACTCGTTGTGGCCCACTAACCTACAGAACTTATAAAATAGTTGTTGGGGTGCCATGTGTACTTTTGCAACAAATGACAATTATCCATCGTGTGCTTTCCTCCTATCTGACAGATCATGCAACATAATGTGGGTTTCACACTCAGCCCTGCCTATACCTCCAGTCTCAATGGAATTGGCCCCCATCCTACCAAGTAGTTCGCGAATACTGGACAGTGATCCTTGTCATGGCCCCGGCCCTTGCATTTTATGCACCAAACTTCCTCGCACGCCTCTAGCCATAATGCTCTATCCTGCTTCACGCTCTGCATTTCTAGGTAGAGATTTTGTAGTTGTGCATGGATTTGTTGAACTCCCAACCTCGGATCTTGTATCAGTGTCTCATGTAACCTCATCACCATTTCTAATGCTTCAGCCTAGGTAGAAAGTTTCTATTGCAACAGCGCTATCCTCAGGTGTGGTGTCAGAGATGCAACAAACCATGCACAATGTTGTGCACCCGTGAGCATCATATTAGCCTCATGGATCATACTCTTCAGCCACTAATCCAGATCCCAGGCAATCTTGCCTGGAAGCATCGCAATTTCTTTAAACCTGATGATTGACTGTGTCTCTGATTTCGACCGGCTAAATTTTTTGTTTAGAACATTCTGGATCTCTATTATTCCTACATTTCTGTGATCATTGGAGTGCTTGATATACCATGTCAACGCGCGATACTGTAGTGTGCTCACTAATGTAGCCTTCTTAATGTTGTCATCCACAACCCATTGCACTTCCCACACCACTCTTACCATGAACGAGAACTAGTCTGGATCCTTATTCGCTACTCCTATGAATACGAGTAGCTTGATCACGCTCACCATGCGGAACTGCAGGTTTGGTGGAGGTGGAGTGGGTGGAGATGGAGGTGAAGGAGGTGAAGTGGGAGGTGGCGTAAGTGGAGATGGTAACTAGGGAATGCGCTGCCTTATCAAACTAACTGCACTTCTCTGAGAGACCTGAGCGAGCTCTTCCTCGCTCTCTTGCGAAGGTGATATTAAGGGATTATTTCCTAATTCCCCGCTACCTTTGCAGATCACTCCACTCCGCGTCATCCCAAACATTAATTTATTCGCATAACCTGATTTTGACATAACATCATCTTAATCCAACAATTCAAAGATTTAACGTACTTACCTCGTGGTCCCTTGATAAAACATCGTTCTTTGTCATTGTAGCTCATGGTTGTGTCTACTATGAACTAAGTGATAAATCCCCCTATTATCTGGTCGAGCCAATGGTCCACAGCTCACGTGATCTTATCCTTTGATGCCTCTAGTCTATGCACTAATTCTAGAGTCCACACTATTGGTTGGTCGAGCTTACACCTTCCCTGGTTTTCGGCTAACCTCACGATCCACTCATACAGTTTAGAAGGCAAGGATGAAAAGAAGATCTCATGGATTTACGTATACATGTAGTGATCCAGCCCCCTTTTCTTCGATACCTATAGAGTTCTGTTTTCATGTGTCACAAACTCGTGAACCTTCTTGTACAACCACTCTTCAATTTACTTCTTTGTTGGGTTCTAATGGCACGACATCAAACATCTTAGGTAGATCCTGGTCCCAGCAACAGAACCATTTGTTGGCTTGTTGGGGCTTAACCTAAGTTCAGAAGTGATTTAGCCAAACAAATCCTAAAACTATCGGCTCTTTTAGCAACAATCCGCAGTGTGAGGACTGAGGTCTCACCCGAGGTAGTATGGCAGGGTGCCGGAACTAGGTTTCCACACCCTAGGAATGTCTTTATGAAGTCTAGAAAGTTCGCGAACTGAACCTGCATGCTTGCGCTACTCCACGCAGTGGTCTACCCTTTGCAACTTGTGCAACTGCTTCCACGTAGCTCTATAAAGAGCATGAAGAGGTGTTGTCTAGATCCTTTATCCTTACTATGCTATTATTATATATCTTACTTAATTGTGTGGGCCCAACATTCTCATTAATAATTCAACATTCATAACAAGTGCATGCAATCATAAAACTATAAAGAGATGCATAAATATAACAAAATTATAGACACACAATATTTCAAAATCAACTTATCTTTTATTTATTCTCTATCCAAGTACAATCCCAACTCCGCCTTGCACACTCAGCTACAGGGATCTGCACACACAGCTGCGGACTCTACCAGACCTCTGCGCACTCAGTTGCAGAGCCTCTTACTACTACTACAACCCAAGAATTAGACTTACAAACTCAGAGCTAATTCATCATCCAAAAACCATATGTCTCCCTCTACACTTAGATCCTCACTCTATTTATACAATCCCATGGTTCACGGACCATGGGTAGGCCGAAAAACTTTACAATAAATTATATTATCTTAGGTTAGACAACCCTAGAATCTTGCACTCTGTTCCCACATTTCGCGGTGTCTTTCCATCACACTTTGACCAAACTTCGAGCTTCAAGCCCCAAAAACCCACTATGGGGTGATCCGCTGCCCAACAATGTTGGTTCCGAAGAAAAATGGTAAGTGGAGGATTTGTGTTGATCACAAGGAGTTAAACAAAGCCATAAAGAAGGACCATTTCCCTCTACCTTTCGTTGACAAAGTGCTAGATGGCCTAGCAAGGAAAATTCTTTTCTCTTTCCAAGATGGATTGAGCAGGCACAATCAAATCCAGAAGACCAGGATAAAACCACCTTCACTTGTCCTTGGGATACTTTCGCCTATAGGGTTCTTCCTTTTGGCCTATGCAATTCTCCTGCAACTTTTCAGAGAGCAGTCTTAAGTATCTTTGCTGAGTTATTCCATGATGCGTTAGAAATTTATATGGTTGATTTTAGAGCCTATGGAGGTGATTTCGAGGAGGCTATGCAAACATAGGTAAGGTTATATGAAAATCCATTGAAATGAACCTATCTCTCAGTCCTAAAAAATGTTAATTCTTGATGATTGTAGGGACATTCCTAGGTCATTCAATATCTCAGCAAGGACTACAAGTGGACACAAACAAAATAGCTATCATTCAAAGGTTCCCACCTCCACAAAAGTAGAGAGATGTCGTAAGCTTTCTAGGGTTAGCTAGATACTACCAAACGTTTATAAAATACTTCAACAAGTTGGCTTCTCCTTTATTTGGGTTGTTGGATAGAGACTCTGATTTTGTATGGCCATAAATTTGTTAAGAGGACCTGGACACCCTGAAGGAAAAATTAACCATTGCACCGATTCTCTGAGGCCCAAATTGGGGCCCTCCTTTTCATATTCATGTTGATGCCTCACACAAAGCCATAGGAGAAGTCCTAGGCCAGATAAATGAAAAATTTCCTTATGCCATTTACTTTATCAGTAAGAATCTATCAAAGGTTGAATTGAACTACACAATGACTGAAAAGGAGCTTCTGGCTGTTGTGCATTCATTGGACAAACTTTGGCATTATATTACAGGCTATCAAACATTTTTCCATACTTACCATGTTGCAATAAAACATTTAATCAATAAAGCTGATATGAATGCGTAGATAATTAGATGGTTACTTTTACTACAATAGTTTGATATTCACTTTGCCTACAGGTGAAGAGGGAATGGTTGATGATTAGTTACTCGATGAGAACTTATTTTCCATTTTCGTTCTCTCTCCATGGTTTGCTGACATAGTAAACTATTTGGTATCTACACAGTTCCCATCGAATTTGTCCTCCAAGGAGAAAAGCGAGATTATGAGGAAGAGTGCCCCCTTCACTTGGATTGGGGGTAACCTCTTCAAACTAGAGTAAGATCAAATTCTGAGAAGGTATGTTATGGAGGAGGAAGTCTTCGACATCCTTCTGACCTGTCATGATGGGCCTTGTGGAGGTCACTTTGCAGCAAAGAGGACATCATATAAAGTGTTACATGTTGGGTATTATTGACCCACTCTTCATCATGATGTGAAAAGATATACTAGTCAGTGTGATCAGTGCCAAAGGATGGGAAAGAATACTCCAAGAGATGAAATGCCTCTACAACCTCAAGTGGCCTTTCATCCATTTGACAAGTGGGGCATGGACTTCATTGGGCCTATTGACCCTCCTTCCAAGAAAAAGTAATATATCATTATTTGCACTGAATATCTGACTATGTGGGCTAAAACCAACACAATTAAGGTAGAAATAGAAGAGAAGGTGATTGAGTTCTTAAGGGAGAATGTATTTTACAAATTTGGGTAACCTAGAGAACTGGTCATTGATCAAGGCAGCCATTTTACCACCAACATGATTGAATACTTTCTCAACCAGCACATGATCAAGCATAGGACCTCCACTTCTATCACCCACAAGCTAATGGGCAAGTGGAGGTGACCAACAGAGCATTGGAGGACATCTTGAGGAAAGTGGTTAGAAGAAGCAGCAAAGATTGGGTAGATAGACTAGTTGAGGCCACTTGGACCTATAATACCACCTCGAAGACCACCACTGGATTCACACCCTATGAGCTACTCTATGTGAAAAATGCCCTGTTGTCCATTGAATTTGAGTATAACACATTGAGGATGGCATCCCAACTAGATCTAGATATCAACAGTGCACAAAAAGAGAGGTTTCTCTAGTTTAATGGTTTATTGAGTTCATAATGCAGGCCCTCCTACACACAGAGGTAACTCAACTTCAGAGGAAGATCTGGCATGATAAGAACACCAAGGATAACCAATTTAAAGAAGGTGATTGGGCTTTGTTATATGATTCCATATATAAGGACTTTAATGTCAAGTTAAGGACAAAATCGTTAGTGACTTATGTTATAGAGAGATGCCATTAGAATGGTAGAGTGTAGATCAAAACCATAGATGTAGAGGTCATTCCTTTACTTGTTAATGGGAACAGACTAAAAGTTTAGAAGAGGCCATTGTCAAAGAAAGAGTTCATCGATGGTATCAATAAAATAGTGATGGTGGTGGAGCAAGTTTTAGCTCCTGCCTCATCAATTCACTGAGAAAAGAAAAAATAAAAATAAGGACTCAAGTGAAAACCTCCATGAGGTGTCTGAGTCCCACTATTGGAATGAAAACCTCTTGGGGTGACCCAATGATGTCAAAGAAAAAAAGAAATAAAAATATCTCTGGGTGAAAACCTCTCCTGAGAGACCCAGGGCAAGCAAATAGAATGAAAACCTCTTGGAGGTATACTAGTTGTTTCCAAGAAAAAAAATAAAAATAAAAATAAAAAAGCGAAAAGAAAAATCATGAAAAATTTGTTTGTAGGTTAGCAGGATGACGATCAGAGAGAAAAGGAGAATCGAAAAATGATCTATCCACTCATATTTTTATTTTCCCATCCATTATCATTCATCACTCCACCATTTCTTTCATATTTTTCACTCATTTTCCTCAGTTTGCAAGGGTACTGTGTTTTCTATAGGATTCCCTGTAAACCTACAGGATCCCTTGAAAACCTACAGGATGATCTTGTAGGAATTACAATGGCTTTGGAATCTTAAAATGAGTAACCCTAGGGCAAGGAAATGACATTCCCATGTATAAAAATAAAAAAAACCTACATCACAACTTAATTACCATACCTCTCTCCACCATGATCACCCCTACATCTGTTATAAAAAAAATCAGTTTCAAAAAAAAAATCATAATCTTCAAAAGAAAACACAGAGGAAAATGAAACAGGGAGCATAAGGGAACAACACCTGAGTGTACTTATAGTTATTCACACTCCTAGACCTCCTCTCTATCCATGTCATCATCCTCAAAGTCCAAGTAGTGGAAATGATTAAAAATTATGAGGGAGAAGTAGTTACAAGAGATCCTATAGGAAATCCTTTAGCAGCCTATCCCAGAGAATAAAAATCATGAGCTGTAGCAAGATTCTAGCATGAAGATCCAAGGGCAAAAGAAGCTCCAGAGCAGAAGCAACACCATCATATTGAACACCAGGTACCTACACATCAAGGAAATCATCAGAGGGTAGTAAAAAAGGAAGGAAAAATAACATGCATCCAACACACAGCAAGCACCTCATGTTCTCAACGAACTATAGCAAGGTATTATCACCACAAATAAGTATCTTGATTCACTCTCTCATTTGCATAATGTAGTCAAAAGATGTAAAGGTTGTGAGTGAGTTGGTTTATAAGTGAGGGGTGGCAAGTTAACTTGGCCACCTTCATTTAGTGAGCGAGGAAAAAATAATTAGTCCCCACACACGTGGCAGCAGTCAAGTGAAACAAAACGAGAATGATATTAGAAGAAGTTGAGATTACGGATTCCCGAAGTGGGGATTGATTACGAGGATAGGGGAATGATGAGGTGGTAGTGGGGACCAATGGTCCAAAAATAGAAAAACTGTACCTTGACTACCAACACACCACTTCACCCAACTTGACCATAAGAGGAAATAAATGTTGATCCCCATGAACTCATTCATTCATCTCCTCAAGGCTCACTCTAGAAAAATCACTCTCGTATCCAAGAAACCTACAGAAGAGAAAAATTTCATCCTTCTCCTGGGCAGGACTTCCTACAGGATCACACAGGGAATTCTACAGGATCACATAGGAATCCTATAGGATACAATCAGGTAGTCTACAGGATTGGCAGAGAGAAGTTTCAGAGAAGGAAACATAGGGGTTGGCTATAACAAACACCATGAGGAGGTAGGATTTGCATTTCCTTACATTTTTCCAAGTGAATAAAACAGAAAAATCTCGAAGTTTGAGTGAATTTGATACCTGTGTAAGGGAATTGTCTCCTCAAGTATTTCAGTCCCATTTCCTCCTGCATTAAAATTTGTATCAACCATCTCTGCTCCTCAAAATTCACCAGAAAAAATGATAGGGGGGTTTAATAGAAGGGAGCCCATTAACACTTAACACTGTGAGGATTCTCCAACACCCTCCTATGTTAGAAATCTTCACGAGGCATAATTGGGTGGGGTATTTTGAGAAATTGAGCGGGTATGATGATGAAGTGGCTTGAGTTTTACTCTCTCCCTCATTCCACTAACCAGAACACATGCCATTGTTGTGGTGAGAGGCCTCTCCATAGAGCTCACCCCTGAACTCATAAGAAAAATTACCACACTAACCCTAAGAGTGCCTTGGAGAAAGGATGACAAGGGAGATAGCCAGACTACTAAGAAGAAATTATTTTTAGAGGGAGAGGAGCCCATTAAGGGCAAGAATGTAGTAAGGAGAACAAGCCTACCATACCATTGGAATGAGGTAAGCTACCACCTTATAAAATACATATCAAGTGAAGGTAGGTATAGTGTGGTTTATGGTTATCCCTTTAGGCTCCTTGAATAATTGAGGTTTGGAGCAGAAATATCCCCTCACTGTAGCCTCAGCTTACCATACTTCCTTCTGTAATCACTAATAGATACAAGCATAGAGGTGAAGGAAGGAAACTAAAAACAATTAGCCCACCATGGGTTAATTAGAATCATCATAGAAGATGCCTCCAAAACCTCAGAATTCCTATCCAATGGGTAATTTTTAGAGACATGTAGACAGATGAGGATATCGAAGCCCTCATATATGATGTTATCCCTACTGTCAGTGAAAGGGATGAATAAGAGACTGAATCAGATGGAGAAGAAGCAGAGAAGGATGAAGAGAAAGAGAAAGAAGGTGATGAAGAAACATAGGAAGATGTCAAGGAGGATATTGATAAAGAAGATGAGGATCTAAAGGGGGGAAACAATGGGAAAGGCATATGTAAAAAGAGAAATGGAAAAGAGGAGATAGAATACAAGGAGGAGTCACCTAGGGTGTCTCCAGAATCCACTGAGAGAGAGGCATCAACTGCCCTCATTTCCCTTAGTGCCCCTATAAAACAAAAAGGAAAAAGAGAGAGGAAAACCCCTTTATACTTTAGAACAAGGAAAGGTACAAGGATAAGGCAGGGAAAACCTTGAACTCCAACCATGGTTCCCATTGTTGTGTGGTTATGTCTTCGAAATGTCGATACATAAAATAGTAAAATGCAATGGATATGGAAGACATAACCACACAAAATGCAGATTGCAGAAGTCTAAAAGCCATTGTTCCCATTGTTATTGAGGACTCACCTAAACAACAAGAGAAGATGGATTCTCTTCTAAAAATTCAAGAAGAAGGACCCTTAGCACAAACATCCCCTAAGTCTCCTATCACCTATGTGAGAATGCCTGTAACCAGATCTACCTCATCCAAAGGAAAATATGTCCTACAGGATACACAACAGGACCTAAGGAAGAAGAGGCATCCATACAAGAAACTCTGCTAAACCTACAGGAAACTCAAAAATTGGATGAGGAAGGAAGTAAGAAGCCAGAAACAAAGAGAGAAGACCCAGAGCTAATGGAACATAGTCCTCAACTTAACCTTGACTCCTACTATAGATTTATTGAGGGGGGCAGGCATTCCACAAAAAAAAAAAATAGATTCCATTATTCTTTGAGCTTGAGAAAGAAAGAGCCAGAACTCATAGATGGATGAAAATTTCCAAGTCGAAGGGAGTGGAGGACATTGGTCACATGGGGGAGAAGCTGAAAGAGATGGGAACGAAACTAAGTAGCTTGAGGGATAGAGAGGCCATCATGAAGACTCAATTGGAAACAGAAAATGTATGGTTGAAAGGACATATGCAAGAAAGAGGAAATCAATTAGCATCCATGGCCAGTCCATCTTTGGAAGCAATCCAGTGCAGGATGCCAGCTAAGTCATATGCACTATACCTTAAGGAATAGTAGTTGCAATTCCAAATCAAGACCCTAACATAGAGAGGAACTATGCCATTCCAAGATTATAGATAGTTCATTGATCTTTGTGATCAAAGAACATTGGAAGATAGGGATAATAGTTTGAGTTCTACTTGCATAACATTGCTTTGACAGATATAAATGTATGGGACCCTAATGCAAAGCAAGGGGATTTATAGTTGATGGCTTTGGAATCATGGATGAACCATGAGGAAGAAAGGGTTGCAAAAATGAAGAGGATATTGGCAAGGGAACAAACATAGCCTCTTATGATCAAAGTTGAGAAGTCCAATCCAATGGTTGTCATTAGCACACATAATTTAATTTCAAATGATCCTCAACTTGCACCCAGGTATCTTGCTTCCCAAGATCAAGCCATTACACATTTTGAGGACATGTTTAGATTGTTGGGGGATGATACCATCCAAGCTTGCCTAAGGAGATGGAATACTTTTCCATATAGTTTGAAGATCAGAGAGTACCACTCTCCTCAAAGGATGAGAGAATAACTAAATAGGACACCCATGTACAAGCAATCCATCTAAAGGTTCAAAGTCAATTGGATTGGCTTGAGACATAGTCCACCACTGCTCTTGTGGATTCTATAAGGAAGGAAGGAATAAGAAGAAAGAAAGCAGTGGGAGGAGGTAGAAAAGAAAGTAGGATTCCATGCACAAGAAGAGGAAACCACAGCAGAAGCATGGGATGTCAAGGAGGCCACTAGAGCTATGAAAGACATGGATATTGATTGATTTCCTTAGAGGATGAGAAACACTTTCACTAGGGTGTGATGATGAGCCTCATCATTGGATAATTATATGGGCCTTAATTCACCTTCTAGCTAGTCAAATCAACTATTCTCACAATTTATTACATGTTTTGATTATATTTTGTTTAATGAGATGAGTTAAAGTGAGATATTATGCCTAGTGGACTAATATGCATTGAATGAAGGTTTGAAAGAGAAAATCAAGGAATTTCGGTAGACTGAGGTTTGAAACTTGAATGGGAAAAGGGAGAGAGATTGTAGGAGATAAATCCTCCTCATTTTCTCCTCACCAATTTGTATATTCCTCCATTAATCACACCAGCTTGGAGTGATATTAGCCAACTCATGAAGATCAAAAGGAAGCCTAGCCAGTGATAGACAAGAATTTATTTCATCTTGAGTTTAGGAGCTGAGCCTCCCTAGATTTAAGGAAGCCCTTGGGGACTTCAGCTGTATTAGTAGAGAGTCCTAGGGCCTCATTAAGATTCAAATTTTTGTGGTAAAACCACTAGTTATTTTCGAGATCGAGAATTGTGGAAGACATTGATGTAATTTTCTGTTTTGATAATGAAATTGAGCTTTTCCTTTATCCACCACTGAGTTAAATGAGAGGGCTGAATGGGCCCAACCCTAGCAGCAAAGGCTCCTCTTCTTGTATCTATATGCTTAACCTAGTTTCATATATTCATGGTTGAATTGTCTTTAGAAGTATTTCATTACAAGTAATGTAAATTTGATTAGTTGTTTATTAGTTTGCTTCCATTTGTGCTTTATTTTAGTAGCAGGTTAGAAGGGATAAAAGGAGCACCACAACATTGTTAGTAGGTGTCTTGGCCTCACCTCTTCCCTCAGGGATCATGCTTTTAGGAAAAGACCCTTATGAAGCCCCAAAAAGACAGATTTCGATTTTCTCATAAGATTTAGAGTTTACTGTACTTGAACCAGCATTTGATCAGTTCTGTAAGTGTAGGATTTAATTACCATCTCTTCCATCTTCATTCTTATAGTAGATCTCACCCATGATTCCATTCTATTCAGCAATTTTCCTCATGCATGAAGTAGACATCTAGTTCATTAAATTCTGCTTTTCTAGCTTATTAGAATTCCGCTTGTTTACATGACTTGTTAGAAATTATAAATGTTTGATGCAGTGTAGGTGCTTCAGAAGTATAAAGAGATCTGATAGCAGGAAACCACCTTCCAACTTCATCCATCCATAATCATTCCTTGCTTTCACCAAGGCCTTCACCATTCTCATCATTTTACAAAGAAATTCCTCCATGCATGTTGATCAAATCCAACCATATCCTAACCTTGGTTTTGAGTTCTTAGTGATCCTAGGAATTTTCTCACTCCATTCCACCCATCCACCACCTTCCCCAAGCCTCTGATTACCTCTAGAAACCATCATTTTTCTCTCGGATGAATCTTGTAGAAATATAGGGAATCTTGTAAGTTTCTAGTACATCCTGTAGGTTTTCTTGTAGTGGCCTGTTTTGAGGCCAAATTGAGGGAAAACCTCTAGGAAGCCACACCAGGTCACCCAACAGTCTCGCAAATCTTCCAACCATCTCCTAAACCTCCCAACCATCCACCAGCATCACTAAGCCACCTACCACATCACCAAAATAGATTAGGGTTTACACTTGATTTTCCATAAAAGGAATAGAAAGAACAAAACAGATTATTTTAGTCCTTTACATTCACAGTTGTGATGTTTGATGTCTTGAAATTACATGCTTTAGAGAGTAGTATTTCATACATGTTAGCTTGGCATTCTTGTAAATCATAGTTTCTTAGCATTTAGTTAGAGAATGGTGCATTTTTAGCATAGGAATTTAGCCATTTTCCTTATTGCAGTAGACAAGCTTTCTCCTAGAGTAGATTCTCTTTCTTTCATCAGCAATCAAGTTTCTTCTAAATCCATAGAATTTTGGCTTGAAAAACCTAGTGGTATCTCACCATATGAACAATGACAGAAGGAAGAACCATCACTTGTGTATATAGCATTGTCACCTACAAGCTTATATGAACCCCGGGTTGATAAAGTAAAGCTTGTAGCTCCAGGAGTTGCAACATTCTTGTTGCAATACTGGTGCTCATCAAAATGCCTAAGAGTTAGATCAAAGATTGAATTTCATGATCCTCAAAGCTAATATGCATCTCACAGATAGTCAGCACCGCAAGTAGTTTATAGCCTCGCTCCTGCCTCACCTAAGGAATGCTTTATCGCAGCAAAAGATAGTAACTTAGGCGGAATCTATAGAAATCACGATGATATTGCATGAAACAACTATTCAAGATGTGTCTTTGGGATTCCAACAAATTCAATCACAATTGTAGAACCTCTCTTTGGAGTTGCAGATCTTAGAAAAGGAAAAGGAGGCTAGACTAGAGGTGCGGGAAGAAGTATAGTGCCTCAAGTGGAAGAGCCAAGGGCACGATAAGGATCATTGCCCTATCTTGATGAATTATATCATGGGGGGGAACGATTTCCCTGAGGATGGAAGCTCCAATAGGACCAAGTACAAGGAACGTTCTCTGGTTTGGTATTTGTCAAGTGGCTGGAAAACATGTAACAGATAATTGTCATTTTCCACAAAAAATTGTATAGACACCACAACATTTGTTCTGTGATTTCAGAAAATCGGTGGGCGATCATCAGGGCCACTGCTGTAGCTACAAATTGAGGATGGAGGGGATGCCTATGTATTGAATGCAAGAAAAAACTTGGCCTCCGAATCAAGGCAGACTGTACGGAGGATATCAGGGGTATAAACGAGGATGAGGACGAGGAGGACCTGGTAGATGTCATGGAAAGGTCATTATCTATAATTGTGGAACACCAGGCCACTACACACAGGGGGTGTTTCCAGTATATTGTGGCATTCAAAGAATTTATTCACAAATTCTTGGAGGTATATTTTGATGACTAGACAATGTTTGGGTTAGTAATATGCCATGTAGCCAGTCTACACATAATTTTGGATGCATGATGAAGGTATCAGATCACGTTGAACCTAAAGAAGTGCTTATTATGTGTCCCCTTTGGAATTTTTTTGGGTCATGTGTTGTGCAAGCAAGGAATAACTGTGGACCCTCCCAAGATCGTAGTAATAGTCAATTTCGAGGCCCCAAGGAGTGTCAAACAGTTGTGTTCCACACTGGACCATATTGGATATTATTGAAAGTTCATCAAGGCTTATGCTCAGATTACCATGCTTATGGAGAAGCCATTAAAGAAGGATGCTACATTTTGTTGGGATGCAGAATATCAACACATTCTAGATGTATTAAGAGAATAAATAGTCATTGCGCCGATCTTGGTCTTCCTGGATTGGAAGAAGGAATTCCATGTGCACGTTGATGCCTCATGTATTGCATTGGCAGCAGTGCTAACACAGGATGGTGAAGGAGAGATGGATCATCCGATAACATTTGCAAGTAGAAATTTGTCAAAGGATGAGAAGAACTACTCACGATAGAGCACGAAGTATTGGTTATGGTGTACGCGCTCCAAAAGTTCAGAAACTATCTATTGGGTGGCAATTTCAAGATGTACATAGACTACTCCAACTTGAAGTACCTGGTCAATAATCCTGTGTTGGGTGGGAAGATATGGAGATGGCTTCTACTATTTCAGGAATATAACTTTGAGGTAATTGTGAAGCCAGGAAGGTTGAATGTAGGACCTGACCATCTATTACTGATTGAAATATGAGAGGAGCCTACTAATTTGGAGGAAGGGTTTCCCAATGCATAGCTCTTTGCGGTGTGCATAGTGGATAACCATTTTGCAGATATTATCCACTTTTTGTCTATAGGAATGGCTCCAGAAGGATACACTAGTCAGAAGAAGAAAATTAGTAGTGTGTGTGATATATTTCTTCATAATTGCAAGAGATTTATATAACATGGGTTCAGATGAGATACTCCAATGGTATGTACCCAATTATGAATGAAACAACATCCTCATTGAAGCTCATGGGGGAGCTACAAGAGGACATTATGTAAGAAAGGCAACGACACAGAATATTTTGCACCCCAGGTTGTGGTGGCCTATGCTACATAAAGACTCTCAATCATATTTTAGGGAATGTGACACATGTCGGAGAATGGGCATACCATCATGAAGGGAAAATATTTCATTAAATCCTCAAGTCTCATTGTAGCCATTTGAGAAATGGGCAATTGACTTTGGAGGACCAATTCATCCCCCAAGGAAGAAGCCAAGGGTGCACTATATCATCACCATGATAGAATACCTTATCAAATGGGTGGAGGCACAGCTTGTGAAGGATTGTATAGGAGGCACAACAACTAAATTCTTGGTTGTTAACTAGGCTTTGGTTACCTAAAATTTTTTATGGGTGATTATGATACACACTTCCTCAATGAAATGATCAGCACATTGACGAAAGAGTTCCAGGTGTACCATTAGAATAGTACACTGTATCATCCTCAAATTATTGGAATAGCTGAGGCCTTTAACAAGACCTTGGAGAATGCCCTGACAAATATTTGCAACGTGTAACAAAATGATTGCGACATACATTTACCTACAATGTTATGGGAGTACAGGGCTACTTTTAAAAAGCTAATAGGTCAGGCACCTTTTCGATTGGTCTATCACGTAGAAGTTGTGATGCCTATCGAATATATCACGCCTAGTCTGCACATAGAAGCTTTCATAGGGATGGTGGACCATGGAGCCTTAGAAGAGTGGCTCACGTAGCTAGTAGAGCTCAAAGAAGATAGATTCCTAGTTTGATTCCATCAGCAAGTCCAGAAGGAACGTGAAAAAGCATATCATGATCGACACATCAAGCTACACACATTTAAGGTAAATGAATTGGTTTTATTATATCATAGTAAGTTCACTAAGTTTCTGGGAAAGTTTCATATGCACTGGGTTGGGCCATATGTCATCAAAAAAATTATAGATGGCAATGCAATTCAATTCGTGAAGCTGAATGGAGAACCTTTTCCAAGAAGGGTGAATGTAAGCTGGTTGAAGCCATATACAAGAGATCTGGCTCAATGACTACATGACAGTAGGATAGCCTTAGCACTCTAGACAGCCGCAAGGGAGTGCAAGACTATAAACTACACTGCCTAGTTTTGTGGACTACACAACATGGGCACTACGTGAAAAAGTGTGATGTCATAGTACAAGAATTCGTGCAAAGGGAGTTGCTCTATGGATGGAGATATCGCTCAGCACAACTAGAAAGTGACCGTTAGGGTCACTATTCATGACTTGACAGCCCAAAGACGGTTAAGAAGAGCGGGTGGGCAGCATTTAAGGCTGAAATCTTTGGAGATTTGCCGCCAAATTAACATTAATGGACGGACTTTGGGAGTAATGATCACATTTGAATTTTAATTATCCTATAAATTACGTGTGCTAGTCAATTAAAGAACACTTTGCACCCTTAGAGTTTTTGAGTTGTGATGACCTTCACTTATGAATCGTAAGTTCTTCGAAGATTTGGTCGCAAGCCCCGCATTCGATCATTTGCCTGAGTTAACCTAGAAGTTCATTTGTGACACCATGTCAAGGCCAGGCCCCACTAAGACTGTAAGCACTGGAGGAACTATCACCTTTAAAGGAGCTGCTCCAGAACTTGTGAGAATGGAGGCTCCAGATCTTGTGCCTACAATGTCGAGGTCACCTAGGTCGAATCCTACACCTATGCGAGATAGCTAGAAGCCAAAGAAAGACAAGAAAAATAGGTCAGTGTCAGTGCATGAGTCACCTAGGAAGCATTCTGCTACCCAGACACAGAAGAAGGACAAATATCCTGAGAAGGTTGTAGATTTGGAGAGCGAAGAGGTAGCTGAAGATATATATGTTGAGGGCATGGAGCTCATCACCAATTTACTGGAATATGTCCCTCCATGTAAAGGGAAGGCAAAGGTCACCAAGGACCTAGAATCGGAAAAATTCGTCATTCACATGCCCTTATTTCCAGAAAATATAACCTTCAAGGGTCTGTGCCTTGCATGGGTTCCCCTTTTAAAGATGGAATATTACGACCTAGATGACCATGAGAGGTTCCCCCACCTCACAACAGAGAACTATATGAGACAAGTGTATTACAAAGGCTCAGGTGTCATTGAGTTGGAGTCAATTGAATGGATCCACGAAGTTGAGCAATCAGGGTTGTTGTACCTACTGTGGGTGCCCCACTACCACCACTCTAACATTAATACCACATGTATACGACAACTGCTTACTCTGGTGCATGATGGATCTTGTAGCTTGGCGCACTTATCCCCTTCATGGATATGCTCATCCACAGGATCATGCACCTACCACATGAGGGTTTGAATCTGGCCAAGGAGTTTGGCAAAAAGACAAGCGAGCGAGACTTAGAGGAAAGGATTAAAAAGAAATTTGAGATTATCAAGAAACTATATAGTTATTCCATCACATCCATCAATGATCCTGTGGTGAAGATTTCTACCTATATACTAGCTCGAAAGGTTATGAGGAAGTGTTGTGTGGATGAGGTTCCAGCGTGTGTGATCTTGTTATCTACACAATGCACTAAGGGCGTGCAATTTAACTGATCGCGCTATTTATGTAGTGAGTTACTTGCAAATTGTCATGAGGCCCAAGATGATAGTAAGACCTTCTACTACGTGTGGTTACTGCTCTGCATTTTGCTAGTTGCATGGGATCTCCAAGAGGACTACCAGTTTCCTCCATTACATGTAGGATTATTAGAGGTTGCACAATTTTCCTCCCTCAAGGCCATGAAGGACCCCGCGTGGGTCACATAAATTAATATATTTTGGGTATTGATGGAGTCAATCATCTGCATGGCCATCAACCTACACCTAAGGTTGTTGCCAACCTTATATGAATAGTTGTCTAAATATATTGACAAGGTAGACTTCCACCATGTTTACATCTGGGCGCAGAAGGACCCGTAGCAGAAGTGGTTAGATCTACCATATCTCGTCACTGATGATGCCATAAATGAAGTGATCAAGTGTTGGCCAGTAGATTGGCACAATCTGTTCGACTTGGTCACTGATACTAGAAAAGGCACAGGGAACTCAATAGAGAAAAAGCGGAAGGATGCAGTGAAACAGGCATCGTAGAAATTGGATGCATAGAGAAAGGAGGCATCACTAAGCCACCTACCACATCACCAAAAGAGATTAGGGTTTACACTTCATTTTGCATAAAAAGAATAAAAAGAACAAAATAGATTTATTTTAGTCCTTTACATGCACAGTTGTGATGTTTGATGTCTTGAACTTACATGCTTTAGAGAGTAGCATTTCATAGATGTTAACTTGGAATTCTTGTAAAGCATAGTTTCTCAGCAGTTAGTTAGAGAATGGTGCATTTTTAGCATAGGATTTTAGCGATTTTCCTTATTGTAGTAGAAAAACTTTCTCCTAGAGCAAGCAGGTTTCCTTTGAATCCATAGAAGTCTGGCTACAAAAACCTAGTGGTATCTCACGAGATGAATAATGGCAGAAGGCAGAACCATCACTTTTACTTGTGTATACAACATTGTCACCTCCAAGCTTGTATGAACCCCGGGTTGATAAAGTAAAGCTTGTAGCTCCACAAGTTGCAACATTCTTGTTGCAATACTGGTTCTCATTAAAATTCCCTAGGATTAAGATCAAATATTGAATTTCATGATCCTCGAAGCTAATATGCATCTCACAGATAGTCAGCACCGCAAGTAGTTTATAGCCTTGCTCTTGCCTCACCTAAGGATTGCTTTATCACAGCAAAAGATAGGAAATTAGGCGGAATCTCTAGAAATCACGATGACATTGCATGAAACGCCTATTTAGGATGCATCTTTGGGATTCCAACAAATTCAATCACAATTGCAGAACCTCTCTTTCGAGTTGCAGATCTTAAAAAAGGAAAAGGAGGCTAGACCAGAGGTGTGGGAAGAAGTATAGTGCCTCAAGTGGAAGAGCCGAGGGCACGATAAGGATCATTGCCCTATCTTGACTAATTATATCATGGGGGGCAACGATGTCCCTGAGGCAGGAAGCTCCAACAGGACCAAGTACGAGGCACGTGCTCTGGTGTGCTATTTTTCATGTGGCTAGAAAAAATGTAACAGATAACTATCATTTGCTGCAAAAAATTGTACAGACACCACAACAATTGTTCTATGATTTCAGAAAATCATTGGGGCATCATCAGGGCCACTGTTTTAGCTACAAATTGATGATGGAGAGGATGCCTATGTATTGAATGCACGAAAAAACTCGGCCTCCAAATCAGGGCAGACTGTGCGGAGCATATCAGGGGTGCGGATGAGGATGAGGAGGAGGAGGACTCGGTAGATGTCATGGATAGGTCATTTCCTATAATTGTGGAATAGCAGGCCACTATGCATAGGATTTTATGAGTCAGACACACTCATCATCTCAATAATACACTTAGTTTGACCACACAATAGAAGAATTTCCTATGCTAATGGCTAAGATGAAGGAGAAGAAGGCACAAACGCAGTAGCCTACCCAAAACTTGCAAATGATGAGGCATGAGCCTCGCGAGCAAGATTTGAATGTGAATATCGTGTTGAGAAGTGGAATGACAACTGGAGATGATAAAGAAAAATAACCTGAGGAAAGTGGGTAGATCCACAAGGCCCCTCAAAAGGAGATTGGGTTTGATCTGGAGCATGCGAAGGAAACCTTTATGGAGGTAAAGAAAATCTACAATAAGGCCTCTACCTCAGGAATTGAGGACAAACTGCCAGAAATCAACGTGCCTACAGAGGTTGACCCCTTTTTGCTCACCACCTTCTTGGAGGCTTATATGAAACTATTGAATGATAGAAAGGCTATAAAAGGGCTACAAGAATTGATAAATAAGTGTGTTGGTAAGGAGAATTCTCCTAAGGGACACCACATAGTCCGAAAAATCATTAAACATAAGGCAAGAACAGGGCGCGATATGAGGCTCACCTTGCAAATAGGAGACTATGAGATGGAATAGGCTATTTTGGATATGGGATGGGATGTGAATTTTTTGCCTAAACAAACATGGGAGAGAATGGGGCAGTGGTCTCTGATTTAGTTCAGGATGGCGAACCAACAAAAGATTATCCCTATGGGACGTGTTCATGGAGTTACCATAAATATAGAAGGTGTGAGTGCGCTAGGTTACTTTGAAGTGATAGAAATTGTTAATGACAACAATCCATACCCCGCACTCTGAATTGATTGGGATATTGATATGAATGGGGTCATCAATTTGAAGAAGTGGACAATGTTGTTTGAAAGGAAATCACTCTGCATTGTAGTACCATTGGACCCTGATGAAGGACTATGCTATATTGAACTGGTCCACGACTATGAGGATAGTGATCATGATTTGGATTAGATATATAAAATTACAACACAAGACCAACACTAGATTTATCCAACAATTGATGGACAAATTGCATGGGACCATGAAATCTCTTGTACCTCAGACTCGAATGAAAAATTGGAGCATTAATAGAATAGGTTGCATTGCAACATGATGACTAAGTCACTGCATTGTGTGTCATTGAAGGTAATAAATTTACCTTATTATGATGGTTTAACTGATGTAGATAAGTTTTTGGATGCCTTTGAAAGAGAAGTACTAAGAGTCATCACTTTCAAGCACTAGATTTGGCGCTATGACCGCACAGTGGCGGGTATGCACAAAGACAACTTTGATGAATCGCACAATTATAGGATAATAATGAGGTTGCGATTTGGTTGCCGAAAAGTTTGAATGACTGAGAAATATGATGGGAGGAATGATCCACATGATCATTTAGAAAAATGGACTAAATTTTATGGAATGGAGCCGCAACTAGAATGGGTGCATTTATTCTATCACACTCTGGATATAATCCCTATGAATTGGTACCTAGAAACTAAGCTCTGCCATGGCACCATGGAGTGGGATATATTAAGGGAAGGATTGTTAATGACCTTCAGTTTTGGAGATGGGTTCGAAAGCATTGATGAAGCTCTATAGGAGGTTAAGGAGGTGATATTTGGAATACCATAAGACCTTTTGGAGCTGGTTCAACCAGACTGGAGCACCCAGCTATGCCATGCACTCGAATGTTGTAATGTGACTGCTGAAGGGGAGGATGAGCATCCAAGGAATATCAATATTCTGGATGAAGAAGGCCATCGTGCAGTTGAAGCTCCATAGATAGAGAACCTAGACATCAATGCGCCATTGAATACTAGGCAAGTGAACATTGGTAGTCAAGCAGAGTGAAAATTTGGGAAGAACAGGGATTACTAGGATGATGCCACAATAGATAAAGTTGTTGAGTTGCTCCATGAATATCAAAATTTGTTTCCTACAAAATTTTCAGACCTAAAAGACATCATAAGTGACTTGGACATGATGAATATTACCTTGAAGCTAGATGCCAAGCCTATTAAGCAGAGGCCATATCGCCTCAACCCCAAATACAAGGAAAAGTCTGCTTGGAACCGAACAAGATGCTTGAGGTTGGCATCACTGAACCAGTGGAGGAATCTCATTGGTTGAGCCCAATGGTGGTTTAGGAAAAAAAGCAGAAGTGATAGATAAGGATTTGTGTAGATCTAAGAAATCTTAATGATGCCTGCATCCATGATCCTTTCCCAACACTGTTTACTGACGAGGTACTAGACAATGTGGGAGGATAGGAGGCCTACTCATTCACTGATGGGTTCTCTTGATACCATCATATTAAGATCATGTGATAAGGGAGGAGTAAAACAACCTTCACGAAGAAATGGCGATGTTTCCAATATACTATGACTCTCTTTGGACTTGAAAATGCGTTGCCTATATTCTCTCGTGTAGCCATCGTGGCGTTGAAAGAATTTATTCACAAATTCTTGGAGGTATATTTTGATGACTGGATGGTGTTTGGGTTAGTAAAATTCCATGTAGCCAGTCTATGCATAATGTTAGATACATAATGAAGGCATCAGATCGCATTGAACCTGAAGAAGTGCTTATTATGTGTCCCCTTTGGAATTTTGTTGGGTCATGTGGTGTGCAAGCAAGGACTAATGGTGGACCCTCCCAAGATCGTAGTAATAGTCAATTTGGATGCCCCAAGGAGTGTCAAGTAGTTGCATGCCACACTGGACCATATTGGATATTATTGAAAGTTCATCAAGGCTTATGCTCAAATTACCATGCTTATGGAGAAGCTATTAAAGAAGGACGCTACATTTTGTTGGGATGAAGAATGTCAACACAGTCTGGATGTATTAAGAGAAAAAATAATCATGGCACCGATCTTGGTCTTCCCGGATTGGAAGAAAGATTTCCATGTGCACGTTGATGCCTCTTGTATTGTGTTGGTAGCAGTGCTAACACAAGTTGGTGAAGGAGAGATGGATCATCCTATAGCATTTGCGAGTAGAAAGTTGTCAAAGGATGAGAAGAACTACTCACGATAGAGCACGTAGTATTGGTTATGGTGTACGCGCTCCAAAAGTTCAGACACTATTTGTTGGGCAGAAATTTCAAGATGTACACAAACCACTCCACCTTGAAGTACCTCAACAATAAACCTAAGTTGGGTTGGAAGATATGCAGATGGCTTTTGCTATTTCAGGATTATGAATTTGAGGTAATTGTGAAGCCAGGAAGGTTGAATGCAGGACCTGACCATCTATTATTAATTGAAATAGCAGAGGAGCCTACTAATTTGGAGGAAGGGTTTCCCAATGCACAGCTCTTTGCAGTGCGCATAGTGGATAACCATTTTGTAGATATTATCCAACTTTTGTCTACATGAATGGCTCCAGAAGGATACACTAGTCAGCAAAAGAAAGTTAGTAGTGTGTGCAATAGATTTCTTAATTTCAAGAAATTTATATAACATGGGTTTAGACGAGATACTCCAATGGTATGTAACTGATTTTGGACGAAACAACATCCTCACTGAAGCTCATGGGGGAGCTACGGGAGGACATTATGTAAGAAAGGCAACGATGCAGAATATTTTGCATGGTGGGTTGTGGTGGCCTACGCTACATGAAGATTATCAATCATATTTTATGGCATGCGATGCATGTCAGAGAATGGGCATACCATTGCGGAGGGATGAGATGCCACTAAATCCTCAGGTCTCATTGTAGCCATTCAAGAAATGGGCAATTGACTTTGTAGGACCAATTCATCCCTCAATAAAGAAGCCAAGGGCATGCTATATCATCACCGCGACAAAATACCTTACCAAATGGATGGAGGCACAACTTGTGAAGGATTGTAAAAGAGCCACAACAGCTAAATTCTTGGTTTTTAACCAGGTTTTGGTTGCCCAAAATTATTGATGAGTGATTACGATACACACTTCCTCAATGAAACAATCAGTGCATTGACGAAAGAGTTCAAGGTGTATCATCAGAAGAGTACACCATATCATCCTCAAGTTATTGGAATAGTTGAGGCCTTTAACAAGATCTTGGAGAATGCCCTGACGAAGATTTGCAATGCGTAACAAAATTATTGGGACGTACACGTACCTATAGTGTTATGGGCGTATAGGACTACTTGTAAAAAGCTAATAGGTCAGGAACCTTTTCGATTGGTCTATGGCATAGAAGTTGTGATGCATATCAAATATATCATGCCTATTCTGTCCATAGCAACTTTCATAGGGATGGTGGACCGTGGAGCCTCAGAAGATTGGCTCACGTAGCAAGTAGAGCTCGAAGAAGACAGATTCTTGGTTGGATTCCATTAGCAAGTCCAGAAGGAACGTGAAAAATCCTAGCACGATCGACACATAAAGTTGCACATGTTTAAGGTAAATGAATTGGTTTTATTATATGATAGTAAGTTCACTAAGTTTCTGGGAAAGTTTCAGATGCACTGGCTTGGGCCATATGTCATCAAAAAATTACAGATGGCGGCACAGTTCAGCTCGTGAAGCTGAATGGAGAACCTTTTCTGAGAAGGGTGAATGTTAGCTGGTTGAAGCCATATACAGTAGATCTGGCTCAATGACTACATGACAGTGGGATACTCTTAGCACTCTAGGCAGCTGCAAGGGAGTGCTTGACTATAAACTACACTACCTAGTTTTGTGGACTACACGACATGGGTACTGCGTGAAAAAGTGTGATGTCACAGTACGAGAAGTCACACAAAGGAAGTTGCATTATGGATGGAGATATCGCTCAACACAGCTAGAAAGTAATTGTTAGGGTCACTATTCATGAATTGATAGCCCAGAGACGGTTAAGAGGAGTAGGTGGGCAGCATTTAAGGTTGAAATCTTTGGAGATTTGCCACCAAATCAACATTAATGGATGGATTTTGGGAGGAACGGTCACATTTGAATTTTAATTTTCCTATAAATTACGTGTGCCAGTCCAGTAAAGAACACTTTGCACCCTTAGAGCTTTTGAGTTATGATGTCCGTTGCTTATGAACTGTAAGTTCTTTGAAGATTTGGTCGCAAGCCCCGCATTCGATCATTTTCCTGAGTTAACCTAGAAGTTCATTTGTGACACCATGTTAAGGCTAGGCCCCACTAAGACTGCAAGCACTGGAGGAACTGTCACCTCTAAAGGAGCTACTACAGAGCTTGTGAGCATGGAGGCTCCAAATCCTATGCCTATGATGCCGAGGTCGCCTAAGCCAAAGCCTACACCTGTGCGAGATAGCTAGAAGCCAAGGAAAGACAAGAAAAATATTCCAATATCAGTGCGTGAGTCACCTAGGAAGCATTCTACTACCAAGACACAGAAGAAGGACAAATATCCTGAGAAGGTTGTAGATTTGGAGGTTGAAGAGGCAGTCGAAGATATATATGTTGAGGGCATGGAGCTCATCACCAATTTACTAGAATATTTCCCTACTCACAAAGGGAAGGAAAAGGTCACCAAGGACCTAGACTCAGAGAAATTCGTCATTCACACACCCCTATTTCCAGAAAAGATAACCTTCGAGGGTCCGCGCCTGGCACAGGTTCCCCTTTTATAGATGGAATATTGTGACCTAGATGACCATGAGAATTTCCCCCACCTTGCGATAGAGAACTATACGCGATGAGTGTATTACAAAGATTCAGGTGTCATTGAGTTGGAGTCAGTTGAATGGATCCATGGAGTTGAGAAATCGAGGTTGTTGAACTTGCTGTGGGCGCCCCATTACCACCACTCTAACATTAATACCACATGTATATGGAAACTGCTTACTCTAGTGCATGATGGGATCTTTTGGCTTGGCACGCTTATCCCCATCATGGATATGCTCATCCACAGGTTCACGCACCTACCGCATGAGAGTTTGAATCTGGACAAGGAGTTTGATGAAAAGACAAGCGAGCAAGACTTAGAGGAAAGGATGAAAAAGAAATTTGAGCTTATCAAGAAACCATCCAGCTATTCCATCACATCCATCAATGATCCCATGGTGAAGATTTCTACTTACATACTCATCGTAAAGGTTATGAGGAAGTGTCGTGTGGACGAGGTTCCAACGTGTGTGATCTCGTTATCTGCACAATGCGCGAAGGGTGTGCAGTTTAAGTGGTCGCACTATTTATGTAGTGAGTTACTTGCAAATTGTCATGAGGCCCCTAGATAAGAGCAAGACCTTCCACTACACATGATTACTGCTTTGCATTTTGCTGGTTGCATGGGATCTCTAGGAAGATAGCTAGTTTCCTCCATTATAGGGAGGATTATTGGAGGTCGCACAATTTTCCTACTTCAGGGCGATGAAGGACCCCACGGGTCACAGAAATTAATATTTTTTGGGTATTGATTGAGTCGAGCTTCCACATGGCCATCAACTTGGACCTAAGGTTGTTGCCAACCTTGTATGAATAGTTGTCTAAATATGCTGAGTTCAAGGTAGACTTCCACCATGTTTACATCCGGGCACAGAAGGACCTGTAGCAGAAGTGGTTCGATCTACTATATCTCATCATTGATGTTGTCATACATGAAGTGATCAAGTGTTGGCCAGTATATTGGCATAATCTATCTGACTTGGTCACCGATACCAACAAAGGCACAGGGAGCTCAGTAGAAAAAAAGCGGAAGGATGCAGTGAAATAGGCGTTGAAAAAATTAGATGCATAGAGAAAGGAGGCTGAAGAGAAGACCCAAATGGAAAAGGAGCGTGCTGCAAAGAAGCAGACTGGACACAAAAAGCATGACTCCAAACAAAGCGGTAAATCCCCTTCACCCAAAACTGATTAGGAAGAGCAGTCGACGCATGACAATGGAGGTGATGAGGGGCATAGCACCACATTTCTGGTAAGGAAGCATACAGAACAGTAGCAGGATGGGTCCTGAAAGAAGACAAAGGTGACTAAACCATAGGTGGATTCCATTATGCTGAGAGAGGGCGATCTTGAGGAGATCAGGGACAAAGTGCAGGACACTACAGCCAAGTTGTTGTAGCAATTTGAGAAACAATACAAGAAATCATTCAATAATGTTTAGAAGGATTTGCATGAGCTACAGATCTAGACTAGCAGAATATAGGTGGGCGCAAGTCAGGTGAGTGTCACACAGATGAGCATGACACTCGGGACAAGTTAGGCTATTGAGCTGGTCAGGACAATGGACCTCAGGAAAATTTCACTAATAGAAGGGTCCTTGAGTGTGGAATTAACCGATGACAATATCACCATTAGCACCTTGAAGAAAATCAGCCTTAATATTGCAGCACTCCCTAATGCGTTTCTTCATGCACTGGAGACAAGAGTAATAATAGAACTGAGGGCGCATGAACAACGCGCTCTAAGTTTAATAAGTGAGTATCGAGTGAACAATTAGGAAATGTTCATTGAGAAGATGTAATCCATAAAAGAAAGAGATATGATCTAGGTGTAGAACACCTAATTGACCACTGCAGTTGTAGAGGCATGCAAAACAATGCCGAAGTTTCACATACTTGAGGATACACAACTAGATGCCAAGATCTGGAAGCTAGCTACGGTGTCTACAATGCAAAGGAAAAGGTGGCCAGAGTTTAATTTGAACTCAAAATGAAAATAACAGAGCTGGAACTCAAGTCATAGCCTTCAATTCCGCCTGAGGTCAGGGAACAACGCAGAGCTGCCATCAGAGAAGGGATAACTACTGTGGATGTCGCAGTCATTAGCTACAAAGCTTTGCTTGAATAGGCCATGGAAGTGGTGAATACCCTCTAGGAAGACCCCAACCTACAGATATTGATTACAAATATCTGCGAGCTCCAAAATTAGTACAACGAGGTTAGGGCAGCAGTGCACTCCATTGCTACAGCGCAGCGCCTCGCCAAGTTGCAGGAGGGGAAACACCTCCTCACTCAAGTGGAAGAAGCGCAGAGAAAAGAGGAAATGCTTAAGGCCATGTTGGATCCTTGGTTGGAAGAAGCCTACCAAGTCTCAACCAACATTCATGAAAAGTTGACAAACTTGCAGCTCATAAAGCAGAATATTAAGCTAGTTGGCAAAGGACCAACTATAGAGCAATTGGTCGAACAAGAGAAGCAAGAAGCTACGCAGAGCATGACCAAAGTAGAAGTTTTCTAGGTGGAGTTGGGGATCTTTGTAACAATATCACCATTCTAGCTGAGTGACTTGAGGGCAAGTCACGACCTTTGTGTTGGGGGCCTATTGGGATGGGGTCCCTTGGGTCAGTTTTGGGGCAAAAGCCCAATCTTTTATGTAAAGTATGATAAAAAGATGTAACATCTCCATGAATTTTGGATGTAGAGCACGTAGCTAGTTGGAAGTCAAAAAGGGTTTATACCCTCATTTATGTAAAGTTGAGTTAGTTCTTGAGATCTACCCATGGTTCGTGGACCATGGGATTTTATATATAGGTGTATCTTAGAGAGTCTACGGCAGATCTAGGTCTTTTGTCTATGGGTACGAAAATAGGAGTCTACAGAGTTAGCACAAGGAAGTAAGTCTTAGAAGGGGAAAAGGCTCTATAGCTAAGTGCACAAAGGCCTAGTATAGTGTCCACAGCTGAGTGTGTGGACCCCTATAGCTAAGTGCACAAGGAATTTATTAGTCTATAAACTTATACTGAAGATCAATAAAGGAGGTTGTTGCAAAAATTCTTGTGTTTGATCACTGTACTTCTATTATTTATGATTGCGATATATGTTGTAATGAATAATGTCTTTATGAAATATTGATGTAATGATGCGTCAATTTACTCAATTCATCCTATTAACTGAATGCAATTAATGTTAAGTTATTATGAGAAAATCATAACACTTTTTGTTAGGTTTATTGAAAACTTAGGTAGATTAGAGTACATACTGATCTAAGAGTAATCTAAGGTGTGTGTAAGTAGCTAATTCGTCTGTTCAGGGTCTAAAAAAGCTAGTTGTAGACCTCCATGAAGGTCTAAAGGCTGCTCGAAGGGAATTGTAGTACTAAGCCCTAACGGCTTATAGATTTGTGCGGAGATAGATATAGGGTATAAAAGGACATCACATTGATCTCTGGATGTGAAAACTTGGTTCCACCACCCCCCTATACTGCTTCGGGTGAGACTCCAGTCTACGCTACCTGGATTGTTGTTGAAAGTGCTAGTAGTGTAGGGGTTTGTTTGGCACAACTAACTCTGAACCTGGGCCAGGACCCATTAAGCCGATAGTATTACTAGTGGTAGTCCTACTGTATATGCACCTATAGCTAAAGGACATAGCATTGTCCCTAAGAAGACTAGAAAGGTGATAAAAAATTAAGATTAAGAGAGATAAGGATATATTAAGAGACAAGGAGGTATGAAGAGAAGGTGTTGGGAAATAATTTCAAGTGTTGAAATTTTTCATTTGTCAAAAATTACAACCTTAAGT
The DNA here is from genome assembly GCA_000404065.3 of Pinus taeda. Classification (NCBI taxonomy): domain Eukaryota; kingdom Viridiplantae; phylum Streptophyta; class Pinopsida; order Pinales; family Pinaceae; genus Pinus; species Pinus taeda. Next base: position 93,234 of record APFE030337092.1, read on the forward strand.
AGGTTATTTTCCTTGTCATTTTTCCCTTAGTTTGCTTGATTTTTTCTTGTGCCATTTTCTTAACCTTACACAACTTCTTCATGATTTTAAATCACAATGAATTTTTTTTATTAGGTTTCATTTGTAAGAAACCCCACCTTAACTATACCAGTAACTGGGGTAGTTACTATGTTAACCCAATTCTCAAGGTTCGGTTATGACAATGGGGTAAAATGCTTTTTTCGTATATATAAATTGACATTCAAATTCTAGGTGAAACCTTACCAGCACTATAAATAACTTTGGAAGTTTGGATTGATGCTTGGGTTTTTTTAAGACTTAGAAAAAACTTATTTCAAGTGGTATAATCTAGGTTTTGATGGTTTATTGGAATCCATACATACTCCATTATGATATGTACTTCCATCATAAGGGTGGTGCAAGTTAGTGATGAAAGGAAGGTTGTTTCTCCAATGTGGACAAGCACCTCTAAGTTTTGAACAAGTTTCTTCATTATATAAATTCCTAAACCTAATCAACACTATTTTAAATTATATACTAACCTTAGCTTCCATGAATGGGTCAACTATAATATTTTGGGGTATGTTATTGTTGAATCTCAAAATTGTCTTCCATACTCATCCATATTTCCATCCTTTCATAAACCATTTAGCCCTCATTTCATAACTATCTAGCCTAAAACCCTACATCAAGTAACCATCTTTATGATTATATGGGTTAGGATCCTTGTTTTCCAAAGTTATTTATTTTATGTATTTAAAGAGAATTCATGGTTTGAAACTAGGAAATTAACATGGTTTCATCTATATATATATATAATATATATATATATATATATATATATATATATATATATATATATATATATATATATATATCTGTGTGTGTGTGTGTGTGTGTGTGTGTGTGTTACGAGTTTTGTGACATGTGTAGATCATTTCGAAGCTTCCAAGCCACCCTTATGTGGCCTACCAAGATCAAATTTGAATTTCAACTGAAGAGGTGGACCATATTCCAAGGAGAAATATCATGGAGATATTTATGAGTCATGGGATTTGTATCTAGTATTTAGGGATAAGTTGAGACAAGTATGGATCTAGTAGATATTTAAGGGATCTAAATTTATTGAGTAGATATCCGTAATTCATGTATAAATAGGAGGATCATCCTTCAAAGGAAGCTAATGGTTGCCATTTTATTCATTAGCATCAGATTTATGATTGTTCATTCAACATGAATAATATTATTTTCTCCAATCATGAGTTATAAGTGTTGTTTGATTCTTAAGATGTGATAGTTGTTCTTGTGTGCTCATTGAGGAGTGGAAGGATCCCAATAAACCAAAATCTGCATACAACTGTAACATAGTTTGATTTATGTTATTTCCTTTCATGCAAGTGTACTTTACTTTCAATAAGTGTGATTTTCTTTCTGCAAGTTTGGTTTACTTTCTTGCATTTAATTTGATTGTCATTAAATTGCTTGCTTACTAGCAATCTTAGTTTGCTTCCTTGACAACTAAATCACTAGTTTCTATTTAATGCTTTCTATATTAATTTACTACTTTCTATATTATCATAGTTTGCTTCTTATAGTTGTTCATAGAATAGTTTGCTTTTGAATAGTTTAGAAAGGCCACGACGTTAATTATTTCATTCCGGATTTAGAATTTAATTTAGTTTTCTTGCATGAGATTTATTTTACGGTTCTCTTTAGTTATATTTGTAATATGTATTTCCTTTCTTTCTTTCCATCATAAACAAACTTTCTACAATAGTTTCATCTGAGGTCCCATATATTTTTGTTTTGCTTCTAAGTTTACAAAACCCCCAAGTTGACATATTAAAATGATAAGGGATTTAGCATACCATTAAATCACCCTACAGTTATAGACCATAGAAATTATAAACTAAATATAAATGCCTCAGACTTAATCAGTGGTAGCTTCATGGATCATGCGAAACATTTTGGCCCTAGTTTTTTTATGCACCGCATACAGAATATAGCCTATTTTTATAGTTACAGAAATGGATGAATCTCAGTACAGTGTTAATGAAAATGATCTTGCATTCCTCAAAATGCCCTGGATTCATATGACGACTCAGTTAAATTCTCTGTTCCCTCTATGCTCAATGCATTTCTATGAGCAACTCCTTTTCTCACTATTCTTTAGCTAGAATGTGAGGTTGTTTTATTTGTTTGTTGGGAAGTCCCAGACAAATTTTAATGGTGGGAAAAACTCAATTTACATTCTATGATTTCGAAATTAAGATGAAAATTGTTGTGCTAAATGTTAGTCCAACCAAGACGTAGTACATAGGTTACCATTTTGTTTGTGAAGGTGTTCATACATAGGTCCAATCCCATAGGAAGCATGATGGATGCACTCAATGGTGCGTGATGTTAAACTATAAAAAATGGGTTGGAAAAAAAAATCAATTTTTGGTATGTTCAAACTTTAGAGATTAAAATTCTCTTTTGATTAATTTTGAATTCCGTGAGGGCTTAAGGATGATAAACATGGATGAGACAAGGTGTTGTCTTAAGGGGACATGGAATAGGTTCAGAGTTGTTCATGCCAACCAACAAAACACTTACTGTTGACCCTTTGGACAACAACATGCATAGAACAAGTTATAGTCTCACCTGAAGCAATATTGGGGGATGCTAGAACCAAGTTTCTGCATCTAGAGACAATGTGATAAGTGGTCTTAAGCTCTTGTATCTTAGAGCTGCCTTTGCGTAGATCTGTATCCTTATAGGGCTCACTACTGCAACTCTAAGAAAATAACTTCTAGACCTTCACAAAGGTGTGTGATCAGGCTTTATAGACCCTAAGGAAGCAGTCTATCTACTTTCACACACTAATTAATAAACTTAGATCTGCCTTCACACAGATCTATATTCAAATTCATCATAAATAATAGTAGATTCAACATTTATCTTCATGAAAACAGATAATCCCTTAATTCACGCATAAACATTATAGATTCAATATATTCATGTAGTATTTACACATTATTTCATAGAAAACACATTATTAAGAAACAAAACATAACATAAATGGAATTCACAATAATACTCAGATGCAAAATATTTCTCCAAAATTTGTCTTTATTCAGTTCCAACGTTCAATTTACAGACTTCTCTGCCCTATGCACTCAGTTGCAGGGGTCCATGCACTCAACAACGGACTTACCAAGGCCTCATGCAAACTTAGTTGCAAGATACTTCCCTTTTCACCTAAGTACAACAAACAGAGCTCCCCTGCCTTAGCACTTTCCCAAAACAAAAATCTTCCTTCCAAAGATATTAACTACTACCTCTAGACTCACTATGACTCAACTATATATAAATTTTTCGAATATAATACCATGGTACATGGACCATGGGTGAGTCCCAAAACTGACCTATTATTTACCCAACCAAGGGGCTAAAAACCCTTTGACTCCTATCTAGCTGCGTGCTCCACATCAACATTTAATAGAGAATTTACATTCTTTACAAAACGTTTACAAAATCAGGTTAAACTAATATGAAAACTAACCCTAATAACCTTATCCGAATAGGCCCCCAACAGAAATATGGTGACTCACCCTCGAGTCACTTAACTGGAACCCCGATATTGCTACGGAGACCACCTAGCTCAACCTATAATGTTGCAATATCAACAGTGCTTTGCAATGCTGCCTGCTGCGCTTCCTCTACCAACTTCTATGTCGTCAAGCCTTCAACTTCTAGGCACATTATTCTCTGTGTATGTTGCAGTACCTTTAACTTTTCCTGGAGAGATAGAGTAAGATGGAAAGCTTCCTCTATCCACAGTTGTAATTTGGCCTTTAAGGGCCTCTTTTCTATATAATTCTTCCATTTATGCTTGCAGTTGCTTTCCTTCCTACAACTTTATGAGGCGTTTTGCTGGCGCCAAAGTGTGTGCAGTCGCTCAAACTTCATCATACTCGCGTTGTGTCTCTTTGACATTTATGTTTAGCCTATGCAAGTTTGGGTCCTCCTGCAAGTTCATCGACAACTCCATGGCTTGGTCAAACATCGTGGCTTAGCCTATGACTACATATCCAACGTGCCCATATTTTCTTTGATCGTTGCTCCACATTGTTCTTGAACCTCTAGCAAAGTAGTTGGCTACAAATTTAGTTGTAGTTCTCATATCTTCTTTTGAAAATCAAAATTAACCCTGTCAATCTCATCCTTTGATGCATGGACCACAACAGCTAATTTTCTGACTTTTTTTGTAGCTTCAGCATCCTCCAGGATGTTCAACTCTAGAACCATCTTCCAAGCCTATTCTATGGTTGTTTCCAGGCTCTGACTTCACACTTGAAGTTCTTCCTTTTCTTTCAATGCTTGAGATTTATCTTTGAACATCTATTCATTATTCACCTTGAACTCACTTATAATTACAAGGGCACACTTCTCTCTGATCCTTAACTCATCTTAAACCCCCTGATGCAACACATGGGTCTGAAGTGGAAGCGTGGTGAAATTGACTTCCATGTCCTTCACTATACCTAGCACGACACGGTCTTCCTCTAGCTCCGTGTGAATAGATCCTTTTGGTAAAGGTATGAATTTAAGGTCTAGAGTGTGTTCCATCTCTGCTACTTTCCCACTTCCTTGCAATATGCTCTCTTGCACCCCATTTTCTTACCCAACGCTTGCCTGAACCCTGTCGGTCTAGATCTATAGCTCACGCAGATCCTTCTGGATGCTCCCCAGGGTCGGCATGTATTGTTGCTCAAATTATTGCCGCAGCTCTGTGGTTGTGTCTCTTACTTTGTCCCCGATCTCATCAAGATCCCCTTCTGTAAGGACCATTGGGTCAATGCACATCTCTTTGAAATATTTATGCTTCTTTAGAGGCCCAAAAGTTTGCTCCTTTCCACACTTATTTACTGTGAAGGGAGTGTTGTGCTCCTCTCTAGCCACTCCTTGTTGCCCTGATAGTTCTTGCTCATATATATGTTGTGAAACTGATTCTTTGACTTCTTTGGTATCTATGAGTCCTTTCTCAGCATTCTCTTTTTTAGTGCACTCTTTCTCAATGCATTCCCTTGCAACACATTCTTTTTCCACATCTACCTTGTCAACGAATTATTTCTTCTTTTGCTCAGCCAGAGCCTATGCTACCTTGTGTGCTACCTCTTTTTTCTTATGCACAATGGTTGACTACACAGTAGATCTCTCAGTGCCCTTACTGGTGCCTACCCAAAACTCCATGGGTTTGTGCCAGTCCGCTAGCCAACTTCCCGTGATCTTCTGCACATCGATTACAGATACTAAGTATGGCATCTTGTTCCACATGTGCTTTGGGTCCTTCCACTCCTAGATTGAAACGTTATGGAAATTGGCCTTGAACTTCGTGAAGCCCATAAACTACTCAAACAAGGTTGGGAACAACCTTGGCTGCTAACTTATAACTTTCCTCAAGTCCATTTCCATAAAAATCCAGAAAACATTTGATTCCTTAATCCTCTCTAAATCCTTTGTTGCCCACAATGAAGTGAAATTCGCTACCTCTGGTAAATCTTTTGGTTGCAGGGTAAACTGGCTGTCCTCCAGCAATTGCCAAGCTACTAAAATAGTAGACAGCAAAAGCCATGCATAGTGGAAGAGCTTACTATCATCCTGAGCTTCATGGTAGTTGGCAAGGAACTCCTTGCACAAATACTTGACCCAATTGTATTGAACTCCCTTCACACACTAGGCAGCTAATGATACTACCAGTGCCGGAACTTTGTCTACGTGACATTTCCTCATGATTTTCCCTGCAAGAATCTGGGTGGCAAACTACACCACCTGGTCCTGAATGGAGCAGATAGAATATCCACGTGACTTCTTAACGAGACCATATTCTGCCTTCATCTTATCTACCAAACATTTTTCTCCACTTTTCCCTCCAACCTCCTTGGTAGGGTCTTCCCATTTGCAGGGTAGCTTTGTGATCTGATGAACTAACATATATGTGATCGAGATGGTCTCCCCAATCCATAGGCACCCATCATGCACTAGCAGAAGGAGTTGGTGCACACACACCGTGCTGATTATTGATCTATGGAAATGTGGCACATAGAGCATGTGCAACAACCTAGCCTACTCAACACCTCTAACCCATTTCATGGGTTCCAACGTGTAACTCCTGTCTCTTCATAATAAATCTTCTTCATATACTTTATATTAGAGAAATGTGGGAATCTCTTGTGGTTCGCGAGATCCCAGTTCTCCATTTTCATCACTAGAATGTGCGCCAAGGTTGTGCCTTCAAATTCCACTTGTTTTGGAAACAGGGGTATCGAGACTGTAAACTTCCCTGAATCTAGCTCTTTCGTAACTTTGGCTTTTTCTTTCCACGGAGGGATATACTCCAAGAGCCATGTGATTAGCTCAAACTCCTCAACATCCAATTCCTCCACACCTTGGAATTCTTCCTCCTCAAAATTGACGACTTTCTCTCGATGTTTATCTTTTTTCTCCTTCTGTCTTACCTCTAGATTCTTCCTCGGTGAATGTATCACCAACATAGGTTTCTTATTCTTCTCCTTTGTAGTTGATTGCTTTGGCCCAAGCGACCTCGGTGTCATAGGCAGAGTAGTTGTAGCTTCCATACTTGATATCTCAGGGGCCACCACTTCAGATATGGAAGTTTTAGAACTCATGGCTTTTGTGTGGTTTGTGGTAGTCATTTGCTTGAGAATGACCTTCTGGTTCCACTCACGCAAGGCTGCAAATGTTGGGCTTCACATGAAATCCTCCTAGAATTGACGAATCATAAGCCTTAAATAGCCAAGGACCCAAACAACTCTCAGAATGCCAAGTGTTTTTCAGCCGACCAACATGCTTAATTTATACGTGGATTTGAATTCAAATCTGACCACTACCCCCAATTTCTGATCATAAATGCATCTTTGGCAGCAGATCTCCAAATATTTTCACCATATATGGTGCCTTCCCACTCCTCCTAACTGAATTTTTCCCATAAAGTCATGAATAGTAACTCCAACAGCTACTTTTGGATCCATATACATCATACCATCCTCCATGGCATAGCCCATCTAGATCAGTTTCACTTGTTTCAATCATAGTTGTCATCGCACAGCCTCCCTACCACATTTTTCACTTCGTCAGGCAGCATAGTTTATAGTCCCACAATCCCTTGTAGCTTCCTGGATTACTAAGACTGTCCTTCTTCCATATATTCATTACGTAGGGGAAGATTCATTGTGTACAACTTCAACCTACTTCCATTCACTTTTCCAAGGAATGGTTCCCCATTCAGCTTCACAAGCTAAACTACGTCACCATTTGTGATCTCCTTAATAACATATGGCCTGAACCAGTGCACTTGAAACTTTCCTGGAATTGTTTTGAACTTGTTGTCATATAATAGCACTTAAATCATCTATGTGAAATGTGTGTAGCTTAATATGTCAATCATGCCATGCCTTCTCGTGTTCCTTTTACACTTTCTGGTCAAATCTTACAAGAAATAATCCTTCTTCTAAGTCCATGATCTGCATGAGCCATTCCTCCAAGGTCTTGCGATCTTCCATCTCTATCAATGTTGTAATATGTAAACTTGGGACAATATTCTCCATAGCCATTACTGCTTCAATGACATAGACTAGTCTAAACAGTGTTTGGTCTGTCAACTTCTTGCAGGTCATCCTACAATCCCATGAAACAATAGGTATATGCATGTCCCAATGATTCCTCTACATGTTGCATGTCTTTGTCAATGCATGCTCCAAAATCTTGTTAAAGTATTCCACTGTTCCATTCACATGTCGGTGATAGGGTGTGCTCTTCAGATGATACACCTAGAATTCTTCAAGCATCATGTTAATCGTTTCATTCAAGAGATGTGTACCTGTATCACTCATCAATATCCTAGGGCATCCAAACCTTGTTAAGACATATTCAAATAGAAACTTCACAGCAGTGGTCATTGTACAATCCTTCAATGGTTGCACTTCCACCCACCTGGTTAAATACTCAGTTGCAGTAATGATATACCACGCACCCATCTTCTTTCTTGACGATTTTATTAGACCTATAAATTCAATGGCCCATTTATCAAATACTTGCAACAAGACTTGAGGATCTAAAGGCAATTCATCCCTTCACAAAGGCTTCCTAGTCCATTGGCAAGCATCGTATGCCTTGCAATATGCCTTAGAATCTTTGTGTAATGTTGGCCACCATAATCCAACGCACAAAATATTTCACGCGGTCACTTTCTCTGCATAGTGACCTCCTACCACTCCTCCATGGGATTCTGCTAGGATACTAGGCACGTTCAAACTCTGGAACATGCCTTCACAGTATCTCATACATTCCCATCTTATACAAATGACTTGTAATCATTGAAAAATGCACAGTGCAAAATACTAACTCCTTCTTTTGTTGAGTGGAATAAGCTTTTGGAGTTGTTCCCATTGTTAAAAACTGAATGATATCGGCAAAATGATCATCTCCAACTTGCATCGCAAAGAGTTATGCATCCGACAGTCCTTCCTCCAAACTATTTGGTTCTCCACCTGTTTCAATCCTAGACATATGGTCTAGATCTGCATTCAACCTGCCAGGCTTCACATTCACATCAAAGTCATATTCCTAAAATGGAAGTAACCATCGGCATATGTTCCGCCCCAGCACAGGCTTATTGACCAGATACTTTAACACGGAATGATCTGCATACATTTTAAAGTGTGCACCCAACAAATAATGCCTCTACTTGTGTAGTGTGTAGACCATCACCAACCCCTCATGCTTTGTAGTGGAGTAATTCTTCTTAGCTTTGCATAACTTTCTTCTCGCGAATAATATCGGATGATCAATCTCTCCTCACATTCCTATGTTAATACTACTCCTAGCACAATGCAAGAGGAACTTACATGCACATGGAGCTCGTTCTTCCAGTATGGAAATACCAAATTAGGCGATGTCACCATATTTTTCTTCAAGATATCCAAACTACACTGACAGTCTTCATCCGAACAAAACATTGCATCTTTCTTTAATAATTTCTCCATTGGTGCGGTTATCAGAGCATATGCCTTGATAAACTTCCGGTAATATCCAGTGTGCCCCAATGTTGAGTGCAGTTGTTTCACATTTCTAGGAGCCTCCAAATTTACAATTATGGTGATCTTCACAGGGTCCATCATCGATCCTTGCTTACATATAACATGGCTGAGAAAAATTCCAAAGGGCACATAGAATATGCACTTCTTCATGTTCAATGTGATCTGATACCTTCGACATGTATCCAGGAAAAGGTGCAGACTCGCAACCTGGTGCTTCACTAATCCAAACATAGTCCAATTGTCAAAATACACCTGCAAGAATTTATGAATAAACTCTTTGAACGTCGTGATCACAACCTGGGAAAATATTGTAGGTGCGTTCTTCAATCCAAATTGCATAACTGTATATTGAAAGAATCTCCATTCAGTCGCGAAGATTGTTTTTCTTCGATCTTCTGGCGCAGTGTTTATTTGATGATATCCCAAAAATACATCAGTGAACAAATACACCTCTTGTCCACCAACATTCTCTAACACTTCGTTAGTAAACGATGTTGGAAATAGATCATGCACGGATACATCATTCAGCTTTTTAGATCTACGCATGTACGAATCTCGCCTTTCTATTTCTTTTCTTGGAACACCATTGGGCTTACCCAATATGATTCCTCGACTAGCTCAATAATATTGGAATCCAACATCTTATCTAGTTCTTTGCGCACCTTCTCTTTATATTTGGGATTTAGACGATAAGGACTCTACTTAATGGGCTTCACATTTGGCTTCAATTTGATCTTCATAACACCTAAATCTTTGATGATTTCTTTCAAATCTAAAATCTTCGTTGGGAATAAATCCCAATACTCACGCAACATCTTAGGTATCTTCTCAACTGTATCTTCATCCCAATAGTCTCTGAGCCTCACAAACTTAGGCTCTACTTCAGAGCCAATGTTTACTTGTTGAGTTTTCAAAGGTTCTAAAACATCTAAGTTTGTCGCCTTCATTCCTTCGACTTCACGATGTCCTTCAATTTCTGGAATGGTAATATTACACAGATCATATTCTTCTTCTTCAGTAGTCACATTACAACATTCCAATGCATGGCAAAGCTATGTACTCCAATATAGCTAAGCCCATTCTACCAGTTCCTTCGATGTTCTGAATATAGCTGCTTTTATCTCTTATAGCACCTCATCAATTCTCTCAAACCTATCCTCAAAGCTGAAAGTTAATAGAAAAATCTCCCTGAAGAGGTCCCACTCAGCTATTCCATGGCGAAGTTCCATCTCCAAATATTAGTTCATTGGGATGGTGTCTAAGGTGTGACAAAAAATGTGCACCCATTCTAGTTGTGCTTCTATTACCTAGGCCTTAGTCCATCGTGCCAATTGATCTCGCAGATCATCCGTACCCCAGTTGTTTTCATTCATTCAAGTATTGGCATAGGTAAACCTTAGCTTCATCATTCTCTTATATTCTTTCCATCCAGCAAAGTTCTCCTTCTATGTACCCCACCAACGGGAAGGTGTAGCATGCAGTGCCAATTCCAGGACCTAGAATCAATTCTCTTCTAGTACTTCCCTTTCAAATTCATCCAAAAATAGCTCCACATCAGTTAAACCAACATAATGTGGGATATTTCTTACCTCATTCAAGACACACTATAATGACATGGTCATCATATTCCAACGGAGCATAGATACTTCTTCTAACTGATTTTTCCAGTGTTCAAGCTCTTCATCTGAATCTGAGGTGCAGGAGTTTACCTCGTCCCATGAAAATCGTCCATCGTTTGTAGGATTAATCAAATCCTCATCTCGCACCATTATCTTGTATATCTGATCTAGACCATCATCACTTTCGACATAGTCATGAACAAGTTCAGTATAACATGTTCCTTCGGTGGGGTCTACTGGCACTACAACCCTGAGCAACTTCTTCTCAAACATCATATTTTGCTTCTTCAACTTGATTACCCCATTCATACCAATATGCCAATCAATCCTTAGTACTATATGCTGTTATAGCCTAAATCTACCTCAAGCTGAAGAAAGGCAGCTCTAGGATAACATCAAATCATGCTTAACTTGGTAGCTAGCCCTACCAGGTTGGGAGAGGGCTCTCTCCTTGTCAATCTCAAAGAAAATATGGAAAATAAGGCTTGAGATAACTAAAATGAATACTAATTTTAGGCTAGGTATACTTTCTCATAGGATTTGATTTATTTTAATGGTTGGTTGCTGGATCAAATGAGGAAGGCAGCTTTGGAACCAGGAAATCAACTCAGATTTGCAGAGGTTTCTGTGGGGCGAGGTAGGCAAGTGTTTTAGCACTTTGAAATGAATGTGATGGTCAGTCTAAATACTAGTTAGGAGTTAGAGAAGGCATGCGAGGTTCATGAGTCCTCTTCAATCAGCAGAAAACATTTAAAACTAAATGAAACCCCAATGCAGAGCACTAAACATCAATGGATTCCACCTATTAATCTTTATTCATTTATTCATGCAGAAAAAGATAGATGATGGCACATATACACATAAGAGAAACTAAATAAAAAAGGATAAAACAATGCTAATACACTTTACCACAAGAATCCCACAAAATGTTGCAAAACCCTGGTTCATTTCCTTGCCAAACTGTAGAAGTGATTTACAATAGTGCTCAATGCATCCACAAGAGACTAACCTTTACAAATGAATACGAAAGTAGATAATATAGGCATAAAACCACCTATGCTAGCCATTAGGGGTCGAATCCATGATTCAAGGAGTTGTTTCAACAACATCTAAACTAGGAACTAGAAAATAGGCAGTGGAAAAACTTGCCTCTAAAACTATGGAAACTGATTCATTCATCCTCAAACCAACTCTAACTGATGTATCTACCTCCTTAAGTCATGTTTTTATCATTTTTACATCATGGTACATCAAATTACATCATATTACATCATAAATTTACCAAAGAGAGAAGAAAAAGTCAAACTAGTAGAAAACTAGGCGAAATTCTGAGTTTTTAGGCAAAATTGGCAAAAATTTGTCTGATGCGCAACGCCCTGCGCCTGATGTACAATTATTTTTCTAGGCCACTTTTGGAAGGCTTCCTGAAGTCCAAATCAAGTAGTGGATAGCTTGTTGGAAAGCCCTTCCTGTCTAGTTTTTGGAACACTTTGAATTTTCTAATTTGGAGGTAATTTTCCCCCTCAAAGTGGATTCTCCCAATATTGGTTCCTGTGTGTCCAAAAAGTGGCAGAGAGGGCACTTTTTGAGTGTTTTTTCCCTTCTAGTTGCCAACTTCTCCTCCAAAATTGATGAGACTTTCTTGGTTTGCTTATTTTTTTATGTTGAATCCATATATACAAGCCATTTGTCAAGAGGATGCACCAGTTTAATGCACAGCGCTGGTGGCGCGGCACATCAGCCGGAATTTCCTGTGTTTCTATTTTCAAAATTTGGAAAACGACAAAATTGTCTCAAAATTTTCCCAATTTTGGCTCAAATGTACTTATTTGGTTACTTTGTTGTGCAAGTGTAACATCAACAATGATCTCAAGTTTTTCACCCCTCTTTTTGCTTCTTAAGGCCCTCCTTAATCTTACCTTAAGGTGCTTGATCCTCTTGTTTCATATTCTATTCCAGTTCAAATAATGATGTGCCATATGCCTTAGCATCTTGTTGTCTCTGTTGGCTTTCTTTAGAAGACCCTTAAGATGGATATTTACCCTCTCAAGCCATATTTCTCTCTCATTCACCACTTCTTGTTCAACTGGAGTCAAGGGAACCAGATGCTTCTCTACCATTTCACAAAACTCAAAACATGACTGATGTCTGAAACATGTGATGGCTAATGGGCAGGCAAGAAGTTCACTCATGCTGATAGGTTCCTCCTTGAGAATATTTTCCACCTTTGTGAGGTTTCCTTTTGCTGCAAATTTCTTTCTCTTGAGTTATCACTAAGCGTGTCCTCTTGAAAATCTACTTCACTGCCTCTTTCCATTATGCTTGTCTTAATGATGTAATGTGATGATGGTATAGTGAACAATGACAATGGGTGGGGACAAAGAAGATGAGTATGAAGATATTTTGTGGATGTGAAGTGGAGTAGGGGAATGAGGGGAAAGATTTAGGAAACTAGGGTTTTGACTTATGAGGGACTTAGGGTTTAATGAAGGGAATTAGTTTCTTAGGGGAAAAGGAAAAGGGAAAATGTAGTCAATGGATAGTTTTAGGGAAATGAGGTTTGGGAAAAGAGAAAAAAGATGTTGGTTTTTTAATGAGGTGAGAATTTTACAATGAAGCGAAAAGTATGAAGGCAAGCTAGGGTTTTGGTTTTAAGAAGAAAAACTCGTGAAGAAAATGTGAAGAATATTAAATTTAGCTCAAGATCGATGAGAACCTATGTGTAGGAGTGAAATGCAGTGTTTGGGAGAGTTTGGAATGAATTTGAGTGATTTTGGAACCTCCCTAGCTAATGTACAGTGCACTGAGCCCAATGCAGAGTGCATGCCTGATGTAGCACTTGTGTAATTTAACACTGGCAAGAGCACAACGCTCCTATGATGCACAGCGCCAACCCTCTGATCCACAGTGCCTCCCTGATGCGCAATACCTTTTTGTGTATGACTTTTGATGGCCTTCTGTGTGTCCAAATTGGGTATGTGATATCTCGTGGGAAAGCTTATCGAGTCTACTTTCCGGAAAATCTTAAATTTTTCAATTTGGAGTTCATTTGTCCTGTCAAAGGTCAAATCTCCCAAGACTGGTCAAAATGTGGAGAATGAAGTTGCCTAAACACAGAGTGTTGTTGCAGTCAACTTTTGAAGGTATCCCTGAAATTCAAATTGAGCTCATGATAGCTCATTGGAAATATCTCTTTGTCTAGATATAATTTGACTCATCAAGAAAGTCGTTTGGATATCCCAGCTAGGTGAAATCTTGATTTTCCTAAGGTCACTCCAGAAGTGCATCAATCCTCCTGAGGCCAATTATGTTTTCGACATTTCTCCCAATCCATGAAACCTATGTAAAAACTAAAAGATTTTTTTCTTCTTGGGTAAATGATGGACAAAACCTATCTCGCTTTTGTGAAATTCATATTTTCTTTCTCAGAAACATAGTTTGAAGAAAACCTATCCTAATGTGTGGAACAGGGGATTTGTGGAAATGAAGGGAAACAGACGGGACAAGGGGCTTCTAAATTCTTGAGAAAATTTTAGGAAGTAGGGAGGGATGTTAGGAATTAGGGGAAAGTGGAATTTCAAAGATTGAGTGAGGAGAAGGGGTCCAAAAGGTCAAAACATAGGCCTAGCCTAGAAAATTGTCAAATTGTAGCAATAAACTAGGGTTTGTGGGAAAATGATGAATTTGAGGGATATGAGTGATGGGAATTGTTTAAGAAGGTATATTAGAGATAGGGGAAAGTCTATGAAAATCAGGACACAAGTTTTGTTTATCATTTGGCCATACAAGAGAAATTACCTTCAAAACCCTAGGAGAGGGAAATGAGTCTTAGCCAAGCACAACTGAAACACGAACAAGGTGTAAAATGACCCATTGGAAGCTGAAATGATGATGAAAACCCTTTGAATGATGGTACACTCAGCTGAATGGTGACATGGACCAACATTTGGACAACTTTGAAAGGAGTGAAAACGAACCCTAAACCTAATACCTAGTGACCAAAGTTTACTTGAAAACTCACTAAAATGACAAAATTTGACCTTGACACTCTAAGACCACTTTGTAAGAGCATGTTTGATCACTAGTGGAAGGTTTCAGAGATTGAAATTAACATTGGCTCCAATGGGGATGGTAGTTCCTTGGAGGTGCCAAGAACCATAGATCTGTGGGAGAGCAGACCTTATCCATTGGGCATGGAGTCAAAAACTCAAAATGAAATGCATGACTGAAAACTGACAACTTGACAACACAAACTAACTTGAAACTGACTCAATACTAAAACACAACTGACAAACTGGAAAATATGCTCAAAATGGAGCTTATTCAATAAAATCTACTCTAAATGTTCCATTCATCACCTGATCAAGTGAAATGAAACAACCAATGCAGCCAAGTAAGCATTATGGCCGTTGTTTGCATTCTCCACAAGTGCTTGCTTATGAACAACAAGAGAGAACTACTAAAAGGCAACTCCCATGAAAACTTGTAAACATATCTGTTGAATAATATGGATTCTCTATCCGCCTGCAAAAACACTGCATAAGGATCTTGAAATTCATACACACTGGGACTTAGCTCATCCAATGGATTACTTTTCTTCTCCTTGTACCATGAATGAAAACTTTGATTTGAGCTTTGTGACGAGACTCCTGCTAATAATGAAAAAGAAACCAACTGCCAAATCAAGTTTGTATCAATACACGTTTCAACCTCACAGGTAGCTAATGTAGAAGGAATTTGACTGTAGACATCATCCAACACGTCAGCTATTGGATCGTGAAAAACTTGAAAAGACTGTTGCAACCCATTTTCTATTGGTTCCAATGAGATTACATGATTTCCTACAGGCTACTCATTTGAAGATATACTATGCAATTTTGCCTTCAAAAACTGAAATGATTCAAAACAAAATGGTACGGAATCATCTCGCATCATTTGATCATATGGTTCAACTTCCAAGTCTTCATCTACAACTTGACAATCAATGGCATTTGGAAGGTGCAAATCTAGATATGAGAAGTCTTGAACAAGGTTTTCATTGCCCTCAAGATGGTCCAAATCAAGACTTGTCGGCAGTTGATTTCTGATTGCATGAAAGTTGTCTCTAATGAACGGAAATGAAGAAAAACAAAAAGGCAAAGATCCTTCACTTACTTCAAAGTTTCCTACACTTTCCTCCTCACTTCCATGGCTGATATGCATCAGCTAATCACTATGCATGAGATGTTGAAAGTGAATTTCCACCTTCCACAAACTAGTTGTTGATTTATATACAAGACTAGCTTTTGTTTGGAGAACATAATCATCATCATATTGATCAAACTGAGGCAAATCATCAATAAAAAATACATCATAAAGCATGCATGTCATATTAACAGATCTCTCTTCTCCAAGATGATCTATAAAACAATCATTATCAGGTCTATGACAACTAGGATAGGAAACAAAATGTTTTGGATCAGCCACTTGTTCTTCTTCAATCAGTGAGCCATGGTCTTGAACATCATACTCATTCCTTGTGGTGATCTTTTGCATCATCTCTTCCACTGCACTTACCAAAATGTCAATCTTTGCGTCTAAAGATGTTGATTCCTTTGGATCTATGTTCTTCATCTCTTCTTCCTTCAAATTTTCCCTTCTGATCAGCAAATTAGCTTCTACATCCACTGCATTATTCTGCATCTCTTCAAGTGTTGCAAGGTTCCTTTCTCTCAGCGGAAACTCCATTTTCGGATCAAAAGCATCCAGATAGTGCAAGAGAGCAGATCCAAGAGGAGGTCTTATATTAACTGGCATCGAAAAGTAGACTTGATTAAGTATGGCAGAAAATTGTTGTACAGTCTCCCCTGGCAGTCTTTTCAGCTGGTTATACTCTTCTATAATCAAGAAAGGGTTCTGTCTGACCACCCACCTATCAAGGAAAAATTTGACTAACTGCTGGAAATCTGAGATGCTCGCATCAGGCAGGGTTTTGAACCAACTCTTGACTTTTCCTTGCAAAGAAAGAGCAAAAAGCCTAATACTGAAATCTTCTTCATCAACTTCAAAAAGATCAATAAAAGACTTAAAATTCAATACATGTCTCTCAATAGTGATGTTTTCGCATTCACCATAAAATCTTGGCAGATATAGGTCATGATTTTTAGGGAAATGATAGGATATAGGAGGTAAAATCAAAGGCTTGTATCTATCTGGAATTTTACAAGGTATAGGAATATGTATAGAAGGTGTAGAATCAGTCTTTGTCTTTTGAGGCTCATCAGTTTGAAGATGGTCATCATAAAATTCAGAAGAAGGATCTTGATCAAGATCAAAGGCATGCACATATTTTGTATCCATAATATTCAAAGGGAAACAATCAAATGCAGATTTAGGATCGTGCCTTGAATACAATATACTTTGTAAAGCCCTCTTAACATTCTCGAGAAAAGAGAAGAAATAATTGATAACGAAGAACATAATGTCTTGGATGAAATTCCAAATTGAATAACTAATATTTCCATATTGTCCCTTCATCTTTCTGTTGGTCAGGTTCATCCTCTAGTGGAGTCCTTAGATCTGATCTCGAAACTGATTTAGGGTCACCAAGTGAATGATTTCAGCCTTCCGGTGTTTGATCGTTGTCCACCATCAATAATCAGATCTGAACTTGATTACATTTTGTTGAGGAACATATAACTATGTTCCCCAGTATGGTCGTCACTATTTTAGTGCCTAAATCTACCTCAGGCTAAAGAAATGTAGGTCTAGGATAACATCAAACCAAGCTTAACCTGTTAGCTAGCCCTACCACGTAGGAAGAAGGCTCTCTCCTTGTTAATCTCAAAGAAAATATGGAAAATAAGGCTTCAGATGACTGAAATAAATACTAATTTTAGGCTAGGTATATTTTCTCAGGGGATTTGATTGATATTAATGGTCGGTTGTTGCATCAAATGAGGAAGGCAGCTTTGGATCCGGGAAATTAACTCAGATTTGCAGAGGTTTCTGTTGGGCAAGGTAGGCAAGTGTTTTAGCACTTTGAAATGAATGTGATGGTAAATATAAAGACTAGTGAAGAGTTGGAGAGGGCATGCAAGGTTCATGAGCCCTCTTCAAATAGTAGAAAACATTTAAAACTAAATGAAACCCCAAGGTAGAGCATTGAACATCAATGGATTCCACCTATTAATCTTGATTCATTTAGTCATGTAGAAAAAGATAGATATTGGCACATATACACATAAGAGAAACTAAATAACAAAGGAGAAAACAATTCCAATACACATTACCACAAGAATCTCACAAAATGTTGCAAAACCTTGGTTCATTTCCTTGCCAAACTGCAAAAGTGATTTACAATAGTGCTCAATGCATCCACAAGAGTCCAACCTTTACAAATGACTAAGAAAGTATATAATATAGGCATCAAACCACCTATTCTAGCCATCATGGGTCGAATCCTTGAGTCAAGGAGCTATTTCAACAACATCTAAACTAGGAACTAGAAAATAGGCAGTGGAACAACTTGCCTCTAAAACTATGGAAACTGATTCATTCATCCTCAAACCAACTCTAACTGATGTATCTACCTCCTTAAGTCATTTTTGATCATTTTTACATCACAGTATATCAAGTTCCATCATATTATATCATCAATTTACCAACGAGAGAAGAAAAAGTCAAACTGGTAGAAAACTAGGCGAAATTCTGAATTTTCTAATTTGGAGGTCATTTGCCCCCTCAAAAGTCGATTCTCCCAAGACGAGTTCCTGTGTGTCCAAAAAGTTGCAGAGAGGGCACTTTTTGAGTGTTTTTTTCCCTTTTGGTGGCCAAGATCTCCTCCAAAATTGATGAAATTTTTTGGGTTTGCTTATGTTTTTATGCTGAATCCAAATCTACAAGCCATTTGTCAAGAGGATGCACCAATTCAATGTGTAATGCTGATGGCACTGCCCATCAGCTGGAATTTCCTGTGTTTCTATTTTCAAAATTTGGAAAATGACAAAATTGTCTCAAAATTTGCCCAATTTTGGCTCAAATGTACTTCATTGGTTACTTTTTTAGGCAAGTGTAACGTCATCCATGATCTCAAGTTTTTCGCCCCTCTTTTTGCTTCTTAAGGCCCTCCTTAATCTTGTCGTAAGGTGCTTGATCCTCTTGTTGCATATTCTATTTCGAATCAAATATTGATGTGCCATATGCCTTAGAATATTGTTGTCTCTGTTTGCTTTCTTTAGAAGACCCTCAAGGTGGAAATTTACACTCTCAAGCCATATTTCTCTCTCATTCACCCCTTCTTGTTCAACTGGAGTCAAGGGAAACGGATGCTTCTCTACCATTTCACAAAAATCAAACATGACTAATGTCTGAAACATGTGATGGATAATGGGAAAGCAAGAAGTTCACTCATGCTAATAGGTTCCTCCCTGATAATTTTTTTCCACATTTATGAGGTTTACTTTGCTACAAATTTCTTTCTCTTGAGTTATCACTAAGCGTGTCCTCTTCAAAATCTGCTTCACAGCCTCTTTCCATTATGCTTGTCTTAATGATGTAATGTGATGATGGTATAGTGAGCAATGACAATGGGTGGGGACAAAGAATATGAGTATGAAGAGATTTTGTGGATATTAAGTGGAGTAAGAGAATGAAGTGAAAGATTTAGGAAACTAGGGTTTTGACTTATGAGGGACTTAGGGTTTAATGAAGGGAATTAGTTTCCTAGGGGAAAAGGAAAAGGGAAAATGCAGTCAATGGGTAGTTTTAGGGCAATGAAGTTTGGGAAAAGAGAAACAAGATGTTGGTTTTGTAATGAGGTGAGAATTTTGCAATGAAGTGAAAAGTATGAAGGCAAGCTAGGGTTTTGGTTTTAAGAAGCAAAACTCATGAAGAAAACATGAAGAAGACTAAATTTAGCTCAAGATCGATGAAAACTTACTTGTAGGAGTGAAATGAAGCATTTGGGAGAGTTTGGGATGAAGTTGAGTGATTTTGGAACCTCCCTAGCTAATGCACAGTGCACTGAGCCCAATGTGTAGTGCCCTCCTGATGCGCAGTGCCTATGTAATTGAACACTGGCAAAAACTGTCTGATGCACATCACTCCTCTAATGCGCATCTCCAACCCTCTGATGCGCAACACCTCCCTAATGTGCAAAAAAAATTTGCAGATGACTTTTGAAGGCCTTCCTTGTGTCCAAATTGGGTATGTGCTAGCCCACTAGAAATATTATCGAGTCTACTTTCCAGAACATCTTGAATTTTTCAATTTGGAGTT
Source organism: Pinus taeda (assembly GCA_000404065.3). Classification (NCBI taxonomy): domain Eukaryota; kingdom Viridiplantae; phylum Streptophyta; class Pinopsida; order Pinales; family Pinaceae; genus Pinus; species Pinus taeda. Next base: position 113,215 of record APFE030337092.1, read on the forward strand.
CATTTGTCCTATCGAAAGTCAAATCTCCCAAGACTGGTCAAAATGTGTAGAATGAGGTTGCCTAAATGCAGAGTGTTGTTGCGGTCAACTTTTGAAGGTCTTCCTCAACTCCAAATTGACCTCATGACAACTGATTGGAAATATCTCTCTATCTATATATCATTTTACTCATCAAAAAAGTCATTTGAACATCCCATCTAGGTGAAATCATGATTTTCCCAAGGTCACTGCACAAGTACATCAATCCTCCTAAGGCCAATTATGTTTTCGACATTTATCCCAATCCATGAAACCTATGTAAAAACCGAAAGACTTTTTTCTTATTGGGTCAATGGTGGAAAGAAACCTCTCTCAAATTTGTCAAATTCATCTTTTCTTGCTCATAAACATAGTTTGAAGAAAACCTATCCCGGTGTGTGGAACAAGGGATTTGTGGAAATGAAGGGAAATGAAGGGGATAAACAGCTTCTAAATTCTTGAGAAAACTTTAGGAAGTAGAGAGGGATGTCAAAAATTAGGGGAAGGTGGAATTTCAAAGATTGAGTGAGGGGAAGGGGTCCAAAAGGTCAAAACGTGGGCCTAGCCTAGAAAATTGTCAAATTGTAGCAATAAACTAGGGTTTGTGGGAAAATGATGAATTTGAGGGATATGAGTGATGGGAATTGTTTAAGAAGTTATATTAGAGATAGGGGAATGTGTATAACATCAGGACGCAATTTTTGTTGATCATTTGACCATACAAGAGAAATTACCTTCAAAACCCTAGGAGAGGGAAATGAGTCTCACCCAAGCACAACTAAAACACGAACAAGGTGTAAAATGACCCATTGGAACCTGAAATGATGATGAAAACCCTTTGAATGATGGTACACTCAGAAGAATGGTGACATGGACCGATCTTTTGACAACTTTGAAAAGAGTGAAAACAAACCCTAGACCTAATACCTAGTGACCAAATTTTACTTAAAAATGCACTGAAATGACAAAATTTGACCTTGACACCCTAAGACCACTTCATAAGAGCATGTTTGATCACTGGTAGAAGGTTTCAAAGGCTGAAACTATCCCTATCCCACAAAAATCATCCATCATTTTTAGGATTGATCAAATCCACATCTCGCACCATTATCTTGTATATCTAATCCAGATCATCATCACTTTCGACATAGTCACGAACAAGTTCAGTATAACATGCTCCTTCAGTGGGGTCTAGTGGCACTACAACCCTGAGCGACTTGTTCTCAAACATCATCTTCCACTTCTTACAATTGATTATCCCATTCATATCAATAGACTAGTCAATCCCTAGTACTGTAGGGTATGGGTTACTATCATCCACTATTTCAACAACCTCAAAGTCAGCCAGTGCGCTCGCACCCTGAATATCCACCGTTACACCATATAAGCACCCCACTAGAATAATATTTTTGTTGATTTTCTATGGGAAACTGAATATGAGACCACTACAGTGCAGGTTTCCCCATCCTTTCCCACCTCTTCCTAACCATGACATTTGCATCAGACCCTCGATCCAAGAATACCTGGTCCATTTCATATTTTCCTATCTGCGCAGTCAGCCTCATGTTGTGCCATGTTCACATCTTATGCTTACCAATATTTCTTACTATGCATTGTTCAATAGGAGTCTTTTCTTTATTAGTGCACTTGTCTATTAACTCTTGTAACTCTTCTACTACTTTCTGATTGTGCAAGAGCTTCATACAGGTCATCAAATAGGTAGCTAGTACTAACAAATCTACTTCTTGCATCGCACTAGTCTCAAGCACTTTCTCCTCACTTCCTGAGGTAAATGCCTTAGTGAAGTTCTTCTTGGATTCTATGAATATTTCTTTAGCACGATTAACATCAAAACATATTTCCTTATTAGTATCCTTCCTCGCCCACACATCTTCCTTAAGTTTCTTAGCTTTATCTACGCCAGTCATCATGCCACTTCTCAGCATGATATTTATGCTCAGATCTTCTTCGTGGGGCTCAACCCTCATCAGATGAATGTTCTATGTAGGTTGTTGTGGTTGCACATTCTTTTCTTTCATCTTTTCCACAAGGACTAGACATTCCTCTATGACATGGTCAAACTGTCAACAACAGTGACATTAGGGATGTGTGGGGTTTGTACAATCTCGCGTGAAGTGCCTTGCTTCACCATAGTTATAGTAGATTACCTACCCAGCACCTTGACCAGGTCCACCACCTCTTCCTCTTCCTCAGCCTTAGAATACTCTGCACACCACTCATACACCTTGATCCTGAGGCCAGTTCTTTGCATGCATCCTATAAGTAGGGGTTTTATCCATCATCAAATCATAAATCCTACAATGGTGTTCATCCTGTCCTAGATACTTACAGAAATTGCAAAAGAACTGTTGAGGGGTCTATACAAATTTTTGCAATAAATGGTAATTATTAGTAGCATGCTATCCTGTAACCTGATATATAGCACACCATAGCGTGGATCCCATGGTCATCCCAACATTATTCTCTGGCTTTAGGGGAAAATACCTTCCCCCTATAATTTAGTTCTCATAGACTAGGAAATGATCCTTATCATGTCCATGGCTCTTACACTTCATACACCAGACCTCAACGCACACCTCCAGCTAAGCTTCCTTCCCTTTCTTCAATCTTTGCAACTCCAAGTGTAGGCTTTGCAGCTGTGAATGAATCTATTGCACTCCCAGGTTCATATCCTATATAGGTGAGCCATATAGCCTCATCTAATCTCCAAGGCTTCCACTTGCATTGTTATCTTCTGTTGTGACAGAGGTAGTCTTAAATGTGGCAAGAGCGATGCTATAAACCAGTCATGATGCTAGGAATCTGCGATTACCATATTAGCCTGCCTGATCAGGCACTTCAACCTCTGATCAAATTCCCAAAGTGTCTCATCTATCTTCTGTCAGATTTCCTTAAATTTAATTACCAATTGTGCCTCTGACTTAGGCTTACTGAACTCTTGATTCATAGCTACTTGCGTATCTGCCAACGTTGTGTTGGTGTTATCATTGAAATACTTTATATACCTTGTTAATGCATGATACTGTAAGGATGCAACCAGTTGTGCTTTCCTAGTATTATCATCTATAATTTGCTATGTTGTCCAAATAGGTCATCTGACAAACCAACACTGTTTTGCAACTTCGCTCCCTATTCCTTTAAAAATTGGCATCTTCATAGCATTCACCATGTTGAGTGGTGGAAATGGAGGTGGGGGGGATGAAGGTATAGGTGTATGAGGCGAGGGTGGAGGTGGAGGTGGAGTGGAAGGATGAGGTATCCTCAGAATACACTACTTAATTAATTGAACTTAACTTCGCGGTGTAGTGAGAACCGACTCTTCGTCATCTCTTGAAGGGGGTTTAATGAGTAGACTATATTTTGGGTTGGATTGTTCGTTTCTTCTAAAGAAACTCCAACTTCACGTAGCCCTAAAAATCAAGATAAATCCATAACCCTCTTTTCACATAACAACATTTTAATTGTAGTCATTAATGACTTCAAATACCTACCTCGCGTTCCTTTAAAGAGGCTTCGTTCTGCTTGGCTATAGCTGATATTCCTATCAATCACAAAATAAGTCACAAAGCTTCCCAATGTGCGATCAATCTAGTGATCCACATCCCACGTGATATTTCTCTCTGATGCTTCCAAACATCACATCAGCTCAAGAGTTCACATTATAGGACCATTAAGCCTCCATGTCCTTTTACTCTCAGCCAATTTAGACTGCCACTCGTGTAGTTCTTCCAGGAAGAAACAGAAGAATGCTTTGGTCTCTTCTATGTACAAAAATCTCTGCAACCACTACTCCTTGGAAAAATTAAGGCTCTTGTTCTCTTGAGCCATGAGCGTGTACATGTTTTGATCAATCCATTGTCAATCTCTTTCTTCATAGGGGAGTATTTATTGCACATCTCTTAGATAGATCTTGGTCTCGAAAACGGAACCATTTGTTTTCTTAAGGGGGATTGACCCAGGTTTAGATTTGGCTACTGCAACTCTAAGAAAAAGGCTTCTATACCTTCACGAAGTTCTGTGATCATGCTTTATTGACCCTAAGGAAGAATTCTATCTACTTTCGCACATTAATTAATAAACCTAGGTCTGCCTTTGCAGAAATCTATCCAATTCATCATAAATCATAGTAGATTCAACATTTATCTTCGTGAGAACAAACAATCCCTTAATTCATGCATAAACAGTATAGATTCAATATATTCACATAGCATTTACACATTATTTCATAGAAAAGACATTATTAAGCGACACAACATAACATAAACAGAATTCACAATAATACTCATATGCAGAGTATTTCTCCAAAACCTGTCTTTATTTAGTTCCAGCGTTCAATTGACCGACTTCTCCACCTTTCGCACTCAATGGTAGGGGTCCCTACACTTAACTAGGAACTTACCAAGGCCTCCTATGAACCCACCTACGAGATCCTTCCCCTTTCACCTAAGAATAGAAAACATAGCTCTCCTACCTTAGAACTTTCCCAAAGCAACAATCTACATTCCAAAGTTATTAACTACTACCTCTAATTCATTATGATTCAACTATATATAGCTTTTTCCAATACAATACTATGGTTCACAGAACTTGGGTGAGTCTCAAAATCGAACTATAATTTACCCAACTAAGGGGATAAAAACCCCTTTGACTCCTATCTAGCTGCATGCTCCACATCCACATTTCGCAGAGACTTTACATTCTTTACAAAACTTTTACAAAATCGGGTTAAACTAATCCCAAAACTAACCCTAGGGACCCTATCCAAACACAAGGGAAAGTAATCATCCAAAGTTCCAAGTCATGACATTCATGCCAAAACAATTCAAGTTCCAAGGCATTCCAATATATGCCAAGTGCTAGGGTTTAGCGTGAACGCATGTTAGGGAGTGTGAGGGCCAAGTGTATGTGAAACATAAGGGAGCACTAGTTTCAAATGCATGGAAATGAAGTGTCAATGAGTTATAGGTGTGCTTAGGAGGGAGTGATAAGGTATGCTATGCAGTGCCAAGGAATGCTAGACTATTAGGGAAGTATACTGAGATGTCCCAAGTGCCAAGGTGTGATAATGCGTGCTAAGGAGTGTTAGGGAGTGTCAAGGAAACACAAGGGAGAATTAGGTCAAAATGCATGGAAATGAATGAATAAGAGTGTGTGATGGGGTGTGTCAGCAAGTTCAAGGTGTGCTTAGGAGGGAGTGACATGGTATGCTAGGAAACACTAAGCCATGCTAGAGTGCCTGAGCAGCATGGCCAAATATGTGCCAGGTGACAAGGTGTGCCAAAATGTGCCAAGAAGTGTTAGGGAGTGTCATGGAAATACAAGGGAGAACTAGGTAAAAGTACATGGAAATGAATGAATAAGAGTGTGTGACAGGGATTATCAGAAAGTTCTAGCTATGCTAAGGAGGGACTGACATGGTATATTAGGCAGTGCTAAGTCATGCTAGAGTGCTAGGGTGACATGTGACCAAGATGTGTTAGGTTCTAGGGTGTGCCAACATGTGTTATGAAGTGTTAGGGAGCGTTATTGAAACAAAAGGGTGCATTAGGTCAAATTAATGCATGCAAATGAATGAATAAGATTTGGGGACAATAAGTGTTAGTGAGTTACAGTTGTGTTAATGAGGGAGTGACAAGGTCTACTAGGTAAAGCTAAGGCATGCTAGAGGCTAGAGAAACATCCAAATATGTGTCATGTTCTAGGGTGTGCCAACGCATGTCAAGGAGCTTTATGGAGTACCAGGGAAACACAAGGTATCACTAGTTTCAAATGAATGGAAATAAATGAATAAGGGTGTGTGACAAGGAATGCTAGTGAGTTATACATGTGCTAAGGAGGGAGTGACAAGTTATGCGAGGTGGTTCCAAGGAATTCTAGAGTGGGTAACATTTCAAGATGTGTTAATTTACAGGGTGTGTCAATGTGTTTTAAGGAGTGTTAGGGAGTGCCATGGAAACACAAGGGAGAATTAGTTAAAAATGCATGGAAATTAGTGGATAAGAGTGTGTGATAGGGAGTGTTAGTGAGTTCTAAGTGTTTTAAGGAGGAAGTGACAAGGTTATATGATAGGCAGTGCAAAGGCATGCTACAATTCTAAGGCATGTCAGGGAGTGTTAGGATGTGTAAGGGAGTGCCAAAGCATACCAAGGAATCTAGGCCAATAGATTGTTGGGTGTGCCAAGTGTTATGGCATGTTAAGATGTAAATTATGTTGCTTAGTGGTTTTTGGCCATGGTTGGACGTGAGCCTTGAATTGGTAAATTTTTATGTGGGATGAGTTGAGATTGGACATGAGTAGCTTAAGATGAGTTATAAGAAGTTCTTAGGTGAAAAGGACATAGTCTATTTGTAGTATCTATAACTTAGACAAGTTGTTGTAGTTAAGGCAAGACTTGGTTGGGTTCCCAAGTCTCAAAAAAGGTAACGGTAGTTGTGAGGACATGATAACTAAGGAGTGTTTGGGCATGCCAAGGAATGGCAAGGTGTGCTAACACATGTTGGATAATGTCAATGCATGTTTAGGAGTGTTATGGAGTACTAGGGTAACACAAGGGAGTGCTAGGTCAAAATTCTTGGAAATGAATGAATAAGAGTGTGTGCCAAGGAATCTCAATGAATTATGAGTGTCCCAAGGATAAAGTGTTCTAGGAGAAATTCAAAATAGGAATTCCAGGAGAAATCCTATGGTTGTGATAAGGCAAGGACAACACAGTTTCAGAGAAATGGAAACTTTGGGTTTGGAACAACATTGTTTTTGCAATGACTTGGTTGGGTTCCCAAGTCGTAAAAAAAGGCTATCTATGAGGGCATGATAGCTAGGGAGTGCCAACGTGCTCCAGGGTATGCCAGGAAGTACTAACACATGCTAGATAGTCCCAAGGCATGTTAGGAATCCAAAGACATGCCAAGTTCTAAGCCATACCAAGATGTGCCAAATGATAGGGTGTGGCGCCAACGCATTCTAGGTCATGTTAGGGCAAAGTGTCAAGGAAACATAAGGGGACACTAGTTTCAAATGCATGGAAATGAATGAATAAAAGTGTGATGGGGAGTGTCAGCGAGTTCTAAGTGTGCTAGGTGTCAAGGAATTTTAATTTGTTTTAGGGAGCACCAAAGAATGCCATGGAATGCAAGGGATGCTAACACGTGCCAAGGGATTTTTAGATGTGCCAAGTGGTATGGCATATCAAGATGTAAACTATGTTTCTTAGTTGTTTTATGACCACTATTGGATGTCAACCTTGTTTTTGTAACTTGTTAAGTTGTATGATTTGATATTCAACATGAGTAGCCTAAGATGAGTTATAGGAAGCTCTTAGGTGAACAAGGAATAGTCTAATTATAGTAATTGTAACATGGTCAAGTTGTTATAGTTGAGGTATGATTTGGTTGGATTCCCAAGTTGCAAAGAAAGTAAGGGGAGTTGTGAGGGCATGATAGCTAAGGAGTTCCAAGGCATTCGAAGGAATGGAAAGGTGTGATAAAAAATGCTAGACAAAGTCAATGCATGTTGAGGAGTGTTGGGGAGTGTCATGGCATCACAAGGGAGAAATAGCTCAAAATGCATGGAGATTAATGAATAAGAGTATGTGCGAGGGTGTGTTAGTGAATTATAGGTGTCCCAAGGATGAAGTGTGTTAGGAGAAATTTTGAATAGGACTTACAGGATGAAAGCCTACAATTGCAATAAGGGGCTGAAAAATAAAAATTAGATAAAGGGAGACTTTGGGCTAGGCGCAACACTGTTTTTTCAATGACTTGGTTGGGTTGCCAAATCACAAAAAGTAAGGTTGTCTATAAGGGTATGACAACTAGGGTGTGCCAAGGTGTGCGAGGGAATGCCAAGAAGTGCTAACACATGCTAGACACTTCTAAGGCATGTTAGGTGTTAGTGTTAGTATTGTTAGCCTATCACCTAGATCAAATGTGCTTTTACTAAGCTTGTCAGGACTATCAAAATCAAATTTTGTCATGTCACAGGGTTTACATAATAAAATTTGATTATTGTTTGGTTAGTCTAGAAATGAGTACAGTCTTTTAAAAATTCACTCATGCTAGTCACCTATCACATTTCTATGAAGGTGTCATAATAAAAGCAAGTTAGTCATCATCATCATTTCATTCAATTTCAGTTCATTCATTAGGTCACTAGGCTTTTCAAGGTCCATCTTTATCATGAATAAATCTAGTAGTGAATAGAGCATGGCAAGTAGCTCTTTGACATTGATTTGTTGAGTTATCAAAAATTCATCATGTTTTCAGTTTGAAAACCTCTATAATAAGAGGTTCTAGTGCTCAGGAAAGTGAAAACATAGCTTAGGTTTCAACCTTAAAGGTGACTCTGTTTTCAAAAGTGAAAAGAATCAGTTTTTCAATGGTTTGTGGGTCCTATTTCTTTTTAAGAGGAGAAATGAAGTTTCCTATATAAACTAAAAATCCCCAACCTTGTCTTATCTACACCTTATTCATTCTTGTGCATCGAGCTCTCCACCCCAAAAGATAGAAAAACTTGTTTCCATAGGAAAAAATGGCAAAAATATTAGGGCATTGTGATCAGGAAGACTGTGCTACACTTGGAGGCCTAGCACTGTGCTTAGGAACATTCTGCTATGCTTGGGCTCTACACTTAGGCTAACTGCACTACGCTTGGCCCAGAGTGTCCAGAAATCACCCTAATCTCTCCCACGACCGATTTTAAAGCTTGTCAACGTGATTTCGTTGCACCCCAAGCCAAGCTACAAGTACATCATTCCACTTGCTTCTTTGTTTTTCAAAATCATTTCATGCTAATTATTTCTCCAATTACAGTTTTGTAGTGAGTTTTGCATGAAAAATGATAGGGTTCATGATGTCCATTTTCATTTCTTGATTTTTAACATGTAAAATCTTGTCTTACACCTTTATACATGTTAGATAAACTATTTAAACCACTCAATCAATCTAAAAACATAAATTTTCCTCACTAAAAGTGAAACCCTAGTTCATTCCTAGGGATTTTGGGCACTTTCACTAAAAACTATGTTTTTTCCTTCTCATAAGCATATCATTCCTCCATTGCTTTTTCATTCATTTTCATCAGTTGTCCATAGCTCAGATCCACCTCTTCCAAACTTCCTTTACCATTGCGTCAAACTTCACCTACCCATCATTCCACTTTCCACTCATACCTCATAGATTTTCTCATTTTCCTACTACTGGGGTTTTTGTCATCATGGAACCAGAATCTTCACCAGAGAAGAAGAGACATCACAAGGGAGGGACAATCCTCATATATGAGCCATCAAATTGCAGTGAAATCAACTCATCTCTCTTTATCAAACAATGCTTTGAAGAAGTCAATTGCTTGGATTTCTGCAAAAGGGTGGGTGAAGTGGGTTTCAATGAACAGTTAACAGATTGGGTGGAAACTCAGTTGAAAGGTGAAAGTACTGTTATTTTTTCTGTTGAACTAACTTTTCAGTGGCCTCCATTTCACTTTCTACAAGGCTACCAAACAATGGTGAATATTGGTTCAAGGGGATGAGCCTAGATCTTGAGTATTATAGACCATTCTTGAAAACACCATATAGGGAAAAACATGCTCATGTCATGCATTTCAGGTACTTATTCGAGAAGTATGCCCCCTTGATGAATATGTTCATGAAGTTCTTTACATGTGAAGCAAGATTCTCCAAATTGTATGCTTATCATATTTTCTGCCTAATGCACTTTACCTATCAGAAGCCACTCAATATGTGAAACTACCTATGCAGGAGCATTACCAAAATGTCAGAGAGGATTCAAATAAAGAACAAGGAGCACTACCCTAGCCTATTTTATCATAGTTTCATAAAGACTATAGCCCTTCATCAACTTACAAAGAAAGGTATGACTTGGGAAATTTTTTTGGAAATAACCTTGAAATGGCATGAAATGAATGTGGCAGATCAACCTTATAGCATGCCAACACAATAAATGGAATTAGGGTCCTCTAGCAAATCAGTTGAAAGAACCAAAAAACTTAAGCCTGAGGTGACTAGGATGTACAAGAGAGGGAAGAGGCTTGTGTTTGCTTCTTATGATGAGAAAGGAGCCAAGCCTTCTACATCAACAAAACAGTGATCGGCAACGCAAGATGAGGAAATGGTTGAACATGAATTTGAGCTAGTTGATTTAGAGGCAGAGGATCAGACTTCAAGCATGTAGCAGATGATCAAAGATAAATATTATCAAATCAAGGAACTCACAGTCAACATGGAAAGAGCAAGGTACATCATTTCATTCCTTGAATAGGAGAATAGTCAGCTCAATGGGAAGAAATTGATCATGGAAAAAGAGAAAAACAAATTATTGTAGCAAGTTGGCAAGAGAAAAGTAGTCATAGAGTCAAGTGAGCCTGAAAGAACAAAAGGGAAGGTTAAGAGGAAAAGGACAAGAACAAAAGGGCTAAATAAGGCATTGCAAGAAGAAGAACATATTTTGCTAAATGAAGAGCTAGATCTAGAGGACATAATTTCTGTTGAGGTCAATCAAGACAAGGAGTACTGGCTCAACATGGTAAATGATCATTTAGAGAAGGTTATAGAGAAGGCAAATAGAGACAATTAGCTACTAAATCACATGATGCACCACTACCAGGCTCAAAATATGATTCGCAATGTTAAGGTCAAGCAGCTTGAAAACAAGCTCAAAGAAGCCAAAAGGATGAAAAACATTAAGGAAACTTCGAGATTCTTACTGATGCATCTATGAAGGTTTAATATCTATCATTTTACATCTCTTGGCTAATTTTGAGAAAATTCTGAGAAATTTTGGTTTTTTGTGAATTTTGAAGCTTAGTTCAGAAATTTAGCAGTTGCAAAAGTGCAGCACCTTGGTGCTGTGCTTTTTCCTCAAGCATATATTTCAAAAAAACTATACATTTCTGGAAATCTATTACCATCCTCTAAAAACCCATTTGCATAGATTTTCTAGAGGTGGCTCAAATTTTGAGAAAACTGGAAAATAATGGCAAAAAAACTAGGTTTCCATACCCTTTTTTGACACGCGTTGCGCTTCTTGAGTGACCTTGGGAGAATGGATTTATGAAGGCCTTCCCATGGGTAATTTTCACAAATTCAAACTTTCTGGAAACTAGATGTGAAAGGCTAGTTTCCCATTCTCTCAGATCTTCATTTGGACCTCACAAAGGCACCTAAAAATGAGCTCAAAGTCAACACTGTGCCTCTGCAATTTCCTGTGTTTTTAATTGTAAATTTCAATGTGTAAAATTTCTATTTTCTATTTTGACTTAGTCAAAGTCAAAACTATTTATGTAATATCACTTTTTTTCAAGTCTAGGTGATGTAGGCATGAATAAATGTACATGATAGGTTGTTTTTTTTATGTTTATTAGGCCTCATAAAGGAAGAAAACTCCTAAACAAACTCTTCAAGAAGTGTTTTAGTTTCACCTTCTCACTCTCACCTGTTGGTTGAGAGAATCTTGGAGTCAATTCCTCCACCTAGGAATTTGACTCCTGGAGGTGGGAAAGTGCTATAAGAGAGTCTATATGTATCATTTCTCTTTTGGAGAGAAGGGTTGGACTTTTTGTGGAGGAGGCTTGCATGTAATCATCTTTTCAGCTAATACATAGAAAGTTGTAGCTATTTTTAAGGAACTCTAATCTAGTGATTTCATGGTGCTTGTTCTGCATTTCATTTGTTTTCTAATGGTTAAAACATCTTTATCTACATGATATCTCTTCTTTATATGGATGAATTACAATGAAATACGCATAATTCTTGTTCTCAAGCTCTATTTATCTGGTTTTCATAGTTATGTTTATGTCTTCCTAAGCTAATGAAATTATGTTTACTCATGCTCATTAGTTTCTTCTTCACTCTTTCCTCTATACTACATTGACAATATTCTAAATACACCATGGTATTCTGACATCTAGCTCCTTTCCATATTTGCTTCTTCACTCCTATAGCCTAGATCTATTTGTGGCTCCAAAGCCTAGTCCAACAAACCCTCAAATCTAAATTTTCACCAATACACAAACAATTATACATATCTATTGGCTTGATGGGCCTTGAACCAGGTTCAACGTTGGGAAACAAATTAAATCCCTACACTATTGGCTCTTTCGGCATCATTCCACAGAGCGTGGACCAAAGTATCACTCGAAGCAGTATGGGGGGATGTAGGAACCAAGTTTCTGCACCCTGAGATGCTTATGATGTCAGTTTTCTACCTCAATCACTTCCTTCATGTAGATTGATAAGCATTTGGGGTTTATCATTGTATTTCCTCTTCCATCTTTTAGAACCTTCGCAAAGGTATCCGATTGTCCTTCACACAACCCTAAACAATGGCTTAGCCACTTACGTGCCTCTGTAACTATGTTACTGTCTCGTTTCCCTAATTATCTTAGTATTTAGCCAACTTTATCATGCAATTAATATTACCCTCACATACACATACATTTTTACTTACGCTCAAATAAAAGATAGAAATAGGTACATGCACGCATCAGTTTAACATTATAATGTAAACCTAGAACTTAACATATCATAACTAGATGCAATAATCATAGAAAGAAAACACAGTGATTCTAGAATACTTCTTTTTATTTATGATTCAAGTTCCTAGTATAGACTCTATCCACCCTACGCACAAATCTGCAAGGGTCCGTGCACTCAGTTGCGGACTTCCACCCTAGGCCTCTGCGCACTCAGCTACAGAGACTCTTCCTACGCTAAGACTCTCACTCTTAGCTCTCCAAAAAATACCAAGGAATCATGAATTCTAACTTACTTACTGTTCTTATACCCTTAGTTCTTCTAAGACTTCCTTTTTTATAAAACCATGATCCATAGACCATGGGTAGATCTCAAAACCGACACAACTTATCTAAACTAAAGGTGGAAAACCCTTTTAAATTTAGACATATTTCACACTCCACGACAACAAAATGCAAAGACTTTACATTTATTTACACAAAATTCAGGTCTTCTACCCCAAAACTTGGGTGTTTAACCTAAAATTGACCCCCTGGGGACCTGTTCCCAATAGGCCCCCAACACAAACATGGTGACTCACCCTCAAGTCACTCAACTGGGGTGGAGATCTTGTCACGAAGACCTCCCAGCTCGACCTAGACAACTGCTACCTCGGTAGCATACTGCGTTGCCACCTGCTTCAACTCCTCGACCACCTGTTCTGTCACTGACCCTGCGCTAGCAGTCTGTAGCTTCTGCTGAGTCTCCTATAGACTGGCCAACTTTCCTTCAATTGTGGTCATGATCTCATAGGCCTCATCTAAGCGAGGATTCAAGCGAGCCTTCAGCACAGCTTCCTTGTGCTACGTTGTGTCTACCTATTCCTTCAGTGTCTCGGCATCCTGTAGCTTCACGAGCCTTTGTGTGATGACAACAGTTTGCATTATTGCCTTAACCTCATTGTAGAAATACTACAATTCCCACACTTTTGTCTCCAGCCTCTGTACAATGGGGTCCTCTTGTAGGCTGGTGAGGACCTCGAGTGACTACTCAAAAGGTGTCGTGCAGTCCATCAATGCACTTGTTATTGCTCCTACAACATCTGCCATTGTAGTCACGCACTTCTCCCTAACTTGCGGTGGAGTTGAAGGCTAGCACTTCAACTGCCTGCGATCTTGAGATTCAGCTTTGCGATCTTGAGATTGAGCTCCAACTGAACCTTATCCAACTCCGTTCATGCATTGTGCACTCCTGTAGCGAGTTTTCGAACCAACACATTGACTGGCTCAGCCTCAGGGGTGTCAGCGTCAGTTGCCATCATCAATGCTCTGCCTAGCAGTGCTATGGCTCGGGGTCCCTAACATGCAACATCTTCGTGGCTTCTCAGGTGCCAATGGACACACTGGTAGGCACCATGTTGGTCTACATATCAGAGGCGTGCATCTGCAGCTCGTGCAAACCCATCTGAATAGAACCCAGCACCTGCTGCTACTACTACTTGAACTGTTGTAGTAGTTCTGAGATGGCATCCCACACTGTATCCCCTATATCATTCAGTTTCCCATCTATCAGCGTGATTGGATCCAAATATGTCTTTCTCGCTTTTGACTTCTTTCATGGCCCTATATTTTCTAGACCCCTGGTGTGCTTGATATGGAACAGAGTCATTTTTGAGTCTGCTCCTCCCTGCTCTGTTTGTTCATCTGCTTCTTCCTTTGTCTCTGGAGAGAGCGATTTCTCCTTGTTAGAGATGTGCTCCTCTCCTCCTGCATGTTCGCATGCCCACTACATGGAAGCGCGGTCTACATTAGCCTTAATGTCGGCCTCCTTTCTCCTCTTCATAGCTAGCTGCTAAATCTTCAGCTTGGCTTCTTCCTTATTCCGCTGCGTGGCAGTCTTGCTAGATCCCGTAGTCAAGTCTAAGGCAGTACGCCATTCTTCCTACCAGCTATCAAGGACTGCATCGATCACATCATCTGTGGCCAAGTAGGGCAAGTCATGCCACTTCTACTCAGGGTCCTTCTATGCCCTTATTAAGACATGGTGGAAATCAGCCTTGAATTCCACGTACTCCTGCAATCTATCAAAGTTGGTAGGCGACAACCACAGCTTGCGGTTCATGGCCATGTGCATGTTCATCTCCATCAAGGTTCAAAATATTTTGTTGTCCTTTATCCATTGAGGATCCTTGGTCACCCACAATGAAGTATACTTCACAGCCTCTGGTAGGTCCAATGCAACCGAAGGGAACTGACTGCCTTCAGGTAGTTCCCATGCTACTAGCACTATGGATAACAAGAGCCATGCATAGTGAAATGTCTTGCTAAGATCCTTCGCCTCACTGCAGTTTGCGAGGAACTCACCGCAGAGGTAGCGCGCCCAATTAAATTGAACTCCCTCTGCACATTGGGCCGCCAATGCTACGACTAGTGTCGGCACTTCGTCTGCACGACACTTATGCATAACCTTCCTTGCCATAGTTGTGTGGCTACTTTGACCTCTAGGACACAGATGCTTGAGATGGCATAGCCGCGTGGCTTCTTAACTAGATTGAACTTTTCCTTAATGGTCTCCACGAGGACATGTTTTCCAGTCTTTCCACAAAATGCCATGGCCAGATTTTCCCCTGTGTATGGCAGCCGCGTGATCTTATGGATCAGTCTATCAGTTATGGGTATTGGCTCCTCCAGCCACAAACACCCATCCTACACCAAGCACAGTAACTTCTTGATTACCACCATTGTGATGGGCACACAGTTGTAATGTGGCACCATAGCAGGTTGAGAAGTCCGACCTTATCCACATCTCTCAACCACTTCCGCGGCTCCAATGTGGTTACGCTAGTGGTTTTGTGGAATACACAGTGCATGACTTGATACATTGCTTGGTGAGGAAAACGCTCTGTGTCCGTGAAGTCCTAGACTTCTAATTTAAAAAGGGGGACACACCCCAAGTAACACATATTTCATTAAATTTGGAGTTAAATGATGAATCTAGAATTTCAAAATAACCAAAAACCTCAATTCTATTCATGCCATTGTAATAAAAAAATTCCAAATTTAGTGAAATGTGTGTTAAGTGCATCCTTCAAACACAATTTGGTAGAGTAATAGGGGTGTATGTAGGGTGACCTTACTCTCGTCAATGTATTTAGGCACCTTTTTCTTTCCCTTGTGTAGAGGAACATACTCAGGAAGCTTAGTGATGGGGTCAAACCCCACAATTTCGACATCCTCCATTTCCATCCCAACATCCTCATCATCCATTGGGATATCATCAAACTCCTCTTCTTCTAGCTCTAAGTTAATTGTCTTGCTCTTTCTTCTGCAGTGGGCTTAACCTTCTGGGGGTGTTTCCTGGGAGATGCGTGCACTGGCTTTGATGGCACAACCTGCTTTCCCTTCTTGATCTTTGGACCCTTCATGGTTGGGGTAGGCCTTGGCCTAGGTGTCCATGGAGAGTTTGATAATTCAACTTGTATTTCTGTAAGTGCTCCCTCTAGGGCATCTCCTTCTGCTGCCATAGCCACCTTTGGGACAAATTCCTTGGCTATAGCTGCTTCTGCGCCGATAACTTTATTGGGCATCAACATAATGCTACATAATAACTCCTAATTCGCCTATGGAAATGTCTCAAACACATAACTTACTAGCAAACGCTTCAAGGTTTCACAAATCATGTGCACCTGAGATCTCAACAACTCAATTCTCAAAATGCCAAGTGTTTTTTGCTAAGTATCAATCTGTAATTTATAGGCACTTTCAAATTCAAATCTAACCATTCCCCCCAAAATCGGTTCATTAATGCTAGATTGGAGATAGATTTTGAGATATCTGGTCCATAATGTCTAACTTAAATGCCACCCCCTCCCTCCATTTGGCCATTTTATCATCGTCAAATCATCAACAATGACTTTAACATTCACTTTCCATCTACTCTACGTAGTTTCTTCCTTGCTAGTGTAGCCCCTTGTGCACTTCTGTGTTCATTGTGACATATATTCACTCTGCGTAGTTCCCTAATTGCGCAGTTCTCCGACCTGGGTAGTGTAGTTTAGAGTCTCGTTGTTTCCAGGAAAACTAGTGTCTTTTCGATCTGCTGGTCCCACTAAGATGGGTAGCTATCTTAGAAAAAAAAAATCAAAGTAACTTGTGATTTCCTTTATGGATGATAGATAAGAGAGAAGCAAAGAGTACCAACTAGAATCTTTCACTTGGCTCCTTGCTTGTCTCCTCTCTCCCTTGATAAAGTTTTCCACTCCTTTCCTACTTGTTCCACTTTAGAGAATACCTGTAGAGGAAAAGCAACAAAAAACCATCAAAGCATCAAGATCTATAATACCATAAACAATGCAGAATCAGAAATACATTGACCATACAATTGCAGTCACAAATAACAAGATTCACTAATACATGATTGTATGGGGGAAAACTCAAATAATTTTATTAATAGTAGAAGAGAGGATTACAACCTAGCTGTTTGATCTAGCATCAAAGCCCTCTTCACCTCATGAAAAGAAAGATCACCCAACAATACAATGTTCCTTCTCCAAGAGAAACCAACAACACTTCCTTACAAATTACAAAATTCCAGCCTCTAGATCTCTCAGATGAGGGATCCATATATAGATGTCTTGCAAGGGGGTGAGTCAGCTCTGCATCTTTTATTAGTGTCATTCCACTAATAGTTCTTGGTTCCACTTGGAGATTTCTTTGATCTCTTACTCATCCCTGGGCGAATTCAGAGAGGCAAGTGTCATAGGAGAAGATTCCATGAGCATCCACATAGCAGATTATCTCTACCATTTGTCTCTTCTCGCTCATCGCACCCTATGGAAGACTCTTTCAGTATGCATTTCACCTAGCTAGTGTAGCAGCCAGAATGCATCGCACCTTGACCACGGAGCAGTCATTATGGTCCAGTTTTGGCCAGTTCTGAGTAGTTTTTCAAGTGGAACTTCTAGGAAATGATGTAATCAGTAGACCATGATCCTTTAGGGTATGAAACAACACTTTTAGGGATTAAAGAGCCCTTGGTTTATCGACATATATGATTGGGGTTGCAGTGCCCAAATATGTCTATAACACTCGCTCTTCCTTTCAGCTGCCTAGAGCACTAAGACTGTGCTTCTCTCATATAGCCACCTAGCTGGATCACTGGTGTATGGCTTCAGTCGGCTGCCATTCACCTTCCCCGGGAAGGGTTCTCCATTCAATTTGACCAACTGAACTGCTCCACCATCAATAATTTCCTTGATAACATATGGCCCTAGCTAGTGCCTCCAAAATTTCTCTAGAAATTTATCAAATTTACTGTCATATAACAAGACCAGATCATTTACCTTGAAGGTGCACAGTATTATGTGTCAATCATGCCATGCCTTTTTGTGCTTCTTTTGAACTTGTTGATGAAGTCCAGCTAGAAATCGGTCCTCCTCAAGCTCTACTAGCTACGCGAGCCTCTCTTCCAAGGCTCCGTGATCCACCACTCCTGTGAGTGCCGTTATGCGAAAACTAGCTACAATGTATTCCATTGGCATCACAACTTCTACACCATACACAAGTTTGAAAGGCGATTTCCCAGTCAAATTCTTGCAAGTCGTTCTATAGGCCCATAGCACCATTGGTAGGTGCACATCCCAGTCACTTCTCTGAGCATTGCAGACCTTTGTCAGTGCATTCTCCAATATCTTATTGAATGCTTCCACCATCCCATTGGCCTACAAGTGATAAGGCGTGCTCTTTTGATGATACACCTGAAATTATTTTGTCAACACGCTGGTTGTTTCATTAAGAAAGTGTGTATTGCAATCACTCATCAAGATATTTAGATAGCCAAATCTTGTCAATATGTATTCAAAAATAAACTTCGTTGTTGTCACACCTATACAGTCCTTCACAGGGTGTGCCTCCACCCACCTGGTCAAGTACTCAGTTGTGGTGATGATGTATCACACACCTATTTTCTTTCCTAGAGACTGAATTGGGCCCACAAAGTCAATCGCTGATTTCTCGAACGGTTATAATGTCACCTGCGGAATCAAAGATAGTTCATCCCTACGTGATGGCTTACCAATCCTTTGACATGCGTCCCGGGCCTTACAATATGCTTTTTCATCCTTATGCAGAGTTGGCCACCACAACCCAACACACAGAACCTTCTGCGCTGTTTCGTTTCCTGCATAATGTCCTCCTGTAGCTCCTTCAAGAGCCTCTACAAGAATGTTGCTTTTCTCAAAGTTAGGTACATAATGTTGTAATATTTCATCTCACCCTATTTTTCACATTTGTTCTCTAATGATAGAGAAGTCTATTGCATATACTGCTAACTCCTTCTGCTGGCTGGTATACCCTTCTAGGGCAATTCCTGTTGTTATGAAATGTATGATATCCTCAAAGTTATTGTCCGAGATGTGCAATGCAAAGAGCTGCGTGTGAGGTAGCCCCTCCTCCAAGTTAGTAGGGTACTCTCTTGTTTCAATGCATGGCAGATGATCAGGTCCTGCATTCAATCATCTTGGCTTCACAATGACTTCAAAGTCATACTCCTGGAACAACAACAACCATCTGTAGATCTTCCCCCCAACACACGCTATGTGTCCATGTATTTCAACATAGAATGATCTGTATACATTTTAAAATGTCCACCCAGTAAATAGTGCCTTAACTTTTGGAGTGCGTATACCATAGCTAGTCCTTCATGTTATGTAGTGGAATAGTTCTTCTCAGCCTTGGATAGCTTCCTGCTCATGAAGTTATAGGATGGTCCAATTCCCTCTCGCTCGCCTGTGTCAGCACGAACCCCAACACAATACATGAGGTGTCCACATGCACATGAAATTCCTTCTTCCAGTCTAGGAAGAATAGGATTGGCACGGTGACCATTTTCTCTTTTAGCATGTCCAATATCTTTTGGCATTCGTCACTCTAGTAGAATGTAGCATCCTTTTTCGACAATTTCTCCATGGGTGTGGTGATCTAGGCATAGCTCTTGATGAACTTCCTATAGTATCCAGTATGCCTTAGAGTTGTGTGCAACTATTTCACATTCCTTGTCACCTCCAAGTTGATTATTTCTACGATCTTCATGGGGTCTACCATCAATCCATGTCTTCATACCACATGACCCAGCAGGATCTCGAAAGGGACGCAAAACAGACACTTATTTAGATTGAGCGTGATCTGGTATCTCCAACATGTATCTAACATCAAGCACAAACTTGCCACATGATGCTTGACCAATCCCAACATTGTCCAATCATCAAAGTATAACTCCAGAAACTTATGAATGAAGTCTTTGAATGCAACAATGACCATGCATGAAAAGATTGCTGGCACATTCTTCAGCCCAAAATGCATTACAGTGTACTTAAAACATCCCCATTCAGTCACGAAGGTCGTCGTGCTTCTATCATCAAGTGTGATTTTGATCTGATGGTACTCAGAGAACCCATCAATGAAAGAGTAAGCTTCTTAGCCACCTACATTATCCAGGACCTCATCGGTGAACAAGGTTGAGAAAGGATCATGCATGCAAGTGTCATTCAACTTTCGGAGATCCATGCATATCCTTATTTCTTCTTTCTATTTCTTTTCCTGAACCACTATTGGGCTTACCCAATCATATTCTTCCACTAGTTCAATAATTCCTGCCACTAGCATTTTATCTAACTTAGTGCAAACACTTTCCTTATATTTAGGATTAAGGCAGTAAGGTCTTTGTTTTACAAGTTTCACGTTAGATTTCATGGTGATATTCATGACACCCAGGTCTCCTATTATCCCTTTTAAATTAGAAAACTTCGTGGGGAACAAATCATGATATTCACGGAGGAGCTCAGTGACCTTGTCTACTATCGCATCATCCCAATAGTCCCCCATCTTTCTGAATTTCGCTTCCACCTCTATGCCAATGTTGACCTACCTAGTTTTCAATGGTGCGGTTATGTCTGGATCCTCTACCTATGGACCTTCAACCTCGTGGTGACCTTCAGTTTCTAGAATATTGATCTTTTTTGGATACCCTCTTCTTCCTCAGCGGATGTGTTATAGCATTCTAGGGCGTGACTCACCTAGGTAGTCTAATCAAGTTGGACCAGGTCCAAAGGATCTTGTGGTATCCTAAATATCGCTGCTTTAACCACTTGTAGCATCACGTCAATATAGTCAAACACATCATCAAAGCTAAAATTCATTATAAATCCCTGGTGCAAGATGTCCTACTCTTCAATGCCATTGCGGAGCTTGATTTCCAAGTACCAATTCATTGGTATGACGCCCAGGGTATGACAAAAAAAATTCACCCATTCAGGCTAGGGCTCTATTCCATAAGCCTTAGTCCATTTGGCCAGGTGATCATGCACATCATCCCATCCATCACACTTATTTGTCATTCACACTTTTCGCTACCCAAAACATATTATCATCATTCACCTATAGTCACGCCAATCATCGAAATTATCCTTGTACATATGCCATCATCTTGCGGGTGTAGCACGCAATACCTAGTCTAAGGCCTGGAAGTGATGTTTCTTCGACACTTCTCTTTTAAATGTATCCAAAAAGAAATCAACATCAATTAGCCCATCGTAATGAGGCAAGTCCCTAATTTTGGATGACACACATCGCAATGACTTGGTCATCATATTATGTTAGCTTGAGGGGGCATAACCCAGGTTCAGAGTTATTTAGCCAAACAAATCATTGTACTACTAGCCCATTCAGCAAAAACCAATGGAGCACGGACTGAGGTCTCCCCTAAAGCAGTATGGGGGGATGCTGGAACCAAGTTTCCGCACACTTGAGATGTCTGAGGGGTTAATTTAGTCCAACTATGAATACCCTCACATAGGTCACTACACGCACTTTCTTGACCTGTGTGGCCTTGGCGCTCTGTTATACTCGCCTTCGCGTAGCCCTATCTAGGGGCTAAGGTGCTTTTGCGCTGCTACAGTAGCGATCTATGCTATTTCCCAAAGTTACACTGCAGATCTTACTTATTTTCTTATAACAGTTAGTTATCTTCGCGTAAACAGATACTTTACCTTATATTCACTTGATCACCACTTTCATATAAGTTCATGCATCATATAAATAGCAGAAACAGAATTTGTACCCAATACATTCAAATCAGAAAACAAGAAAAAGATACACATAAATGATGTAAACCTTCTCTTTATTAATACTTTAATCAGTTACAGACTCAACCAGCCCTGTGCACTCTGTTGCAGGGGTCCACGCACTCAGCTGTGGACTACTAAGCCTCTGTGCACTCAGCTGCTGAGCCTTCCCCTATTCTACGACCTAAAGACATGACTTGACGCTTCAACTAAGACTCAATTCTTCATCATTAGATCTTTGGTTAACTTCTACTTAACGTTTTTACAACATAGATTCTATTTATATAATCCCATGGTCCGCGAACCATGGGTATATCTCTAAATCTGACATTAGATTACAAAAATGAAGGCAGACAACCCTATGACCCATTTTCAATCTTCGTGTTCCATACCCGCAAACTGCAGAGTATTTACATCGGATTTGGTCAAAATCTGGGCTTTAAGCCCCAAAACGTGCCTTAAGTGATCTCGCGCCCAACAGGCCCCCAACACAAACATCATGACTCACCCTCGAGTCACTCTGTTGGTCGGAGATCTTCGTGCTGAGACCTCCCAACTCCGTCTAAATTGCTGCAAGATTGGCAACGGAGTGAGCAACTTCCTGTTGTATCTCCTGTACACGTTGTTCAGAGACCACTGTATTTGAACTGATTCCTTGTATCTGCTCTTGCATTCCCTGCATCTACGCGAGCTTGGCTTCGATCGAGGATGTAATGATGAATGTCTCATCAATCCAAGGCTAGACACATGCCTTCAAAATCACTTTTCTATGTCACACTGCATCTACCTACTCCTTAAGCACTTTGGACTGTTACATCTGTGCGAGCCTCTGTGTACGGGTCACCATCTACATAGTCCCTCTTGTTAGAAATTTATATATTACAGAGAAATCGAACACATAGAATATAGTAGAAATATAAACATAGAAAACACATAAAAACAGAGAGACACAGATATACGTGGTTCACCCAGTTTGGGCTACGTCCACCCTGAACAGCCAGTCCTTCCTTTTTATTATCTAACAAAATGAAGAGACACAACCTATAGCAGATCCACTGTTGTATCCTTTGTTTATTCTCTCACAATCTCACCTCTTTATATCTCGCTCAGAGAATACACATATGTTTACCCAGCCTTAATATAATGCCCTCATACAAAGACAAGGGTTTCCTTTTAGGGAAAAAAACCCTAAACTAAACATAAGTTCTACCGTCAGATCATCCGCCTAATGAACGACCCAGATTGAATAGAAATTACTATACTTTTACAAGGAAATTTTACATCTGTTTTTAGCTTTGGGGGCGCTGCCCTAAAAACCCCCGCCAGGAGACCGCTGGCCCCAGGACCCCGCAGCTGAGGGGGATCGGCCCCCCCAAATCCCCGTGGGGGGGACAAGTTCCCCACGCACCCCCCCATGTGGAGGGGTGTACAAACTTCCTGGGGTATACATCCAGCTAAAACAAAGACCTCTGAATAGTCATGCTTCACACCCAACAATCTCCCACTTGGAGAATGATTGTAGCAACTCCATCACTGCTTCATTTGCTGGACAATGACTCCTCTTTGGACCTGGTTGTTTCTCATATTCATTGTCATCCTTGAAGACCAAGTGAAACTGAGCATATTCTAAGTTTCTCCCTAGTTACAACTTTTGTTAGCATATCTGCAGGATTCTGGCTAGTGTGTATCTTTTCCAGCTTCAACTCTACATCTTCCAGCACTAATTGTATGAAATGGTACTTGAGTTGTATGTGTTTAGTCTTAGAATGAAATGTTGAGTTCTTTACAAGATGAATGGCACTTTAGCTATCAGTGTATAATGTGCCCATATCATGATCCTTAACCAATTCACCCATAAACCTTTGTAACCAAATCATTTCTTTACTAGCCTCTGTAGCAGCAACATACTCTGCTTCTGTTGTTGAAAGTGAAAAAACACTTTGGAATTTTGAAACCCAACTGACAGCTACTCCACCTACAATAAATACATATCCTGTAGTGCTCCTCCTATTATCTCTGTCACCTACCATATCTGCATCAACATATCCCTGTAGAGAAATGCTTGAACCACCAAATCATAATGCTTGATTTGTGGTACCCTTCAAATATCTTAGAATCCATTTCACTGCCATCCAATGTTCCTTTCCTAGATTGTTCATGTACTTGCTTACAACTCCCACTGCATGTGCAATATCAGGCCTTATGCAGACCATTTCATACATTAAACTTCCAACTGCTGATGCATATGGAACTTTAGACATATAATCCATGTCTTCTTGGGTCTTTGGGCACATTTCCATACTAAATTTGAAATGGCTAGCAAAAAGTGTACTAACTGGTTTTGCATTATGCATATTAAATCTTTTCAACACCTTTTCTATGTACTCATTCTGAGACAATGTTAATTTGCGATTTTTCCTGTCTCTAGTTATTCTCATACCAATGATTTGTTTTGCAGCTCCTAAATCCTTCATTGCAAATGAATTTGCCAATTTTCTTTTGAACACATTTATTTCCTGCATGTTAGACCTTGCAACAAGCATGTCATCTACATACAATAACAATATAAGATAGCTTCCATCATTTTGTTTTTTTAGATAAACACAATGTACAGAGTGTTTTAAGCCATACAAGCTCTTCTTCAACCTGCACACTAGTTTCTCCTTCCCTTTTACCTCATATCCTTGTGGCTGCTGCATATATATCTCTTCCTCCAAGTCCCCATGGAGAAGGGTTGTCTTTACATCTAACTGCTCAAGATGCGAAACTTCAACTGCTACTAGACTTAAAATAGTTCTGATTGAAGTCATTTTAACAACAGGAGAAAATATTTCACCAAAATCAATACATTTCTTCTATGCAAACCCCTTCACCACAAGTCTAGCTTTGTACCTTTGTTTTCCTCCATCTTCTTCCTTCGGTGTGTAAACCCATTTATTCTTCAAGCTAGTTTTTCGTGCAGGCAACTTGACTAAATCCCAAGTTTAGTTATGCATTAAGGAGTCCATCTCTTCTTCCATGGCTACCTCCCACTTCTTCCTACTTTCAACTTGCATTGCTTCTTCATAACATTCAGGTTCACCAGAATCAGTCAACAATAAATAATATAATGAAGGAGAGTATCATTCAGGGGGTATACTTATCCTGGTAGATCTTCTAACACCACTTTTATGTGTTTGGGGTGCTTGTTGCTATTGTGGTGGTTGTTGTTGTTGTGGTTGTTGATTATTATTATTTTCAAGCACCTTTACTTTTTCAATGATTTCATTAAGAACTGTGTATTCCTTGTTTTCTTTTTCTTGTTTCTTTTCCTGCAACTGATTCTTATACAAGACCTTTTCATTGAATATTACATCTCTACTCCTAATGATTTTGTGGTTTTCATAATCATATAAGTGATAACAAAAATCATTAACACCATATCAAATAAAGGTACATTTCTTTGAATTTGCCTCAAGCTTTGTTTTATTAATATGGACAAAGGCCTCACAACCAAAAGGCTTTAAGAAAGAGTAGTTTACCTTTTTACCTGTCCATGCTTCCTCTAGAACACCACCATCCAAGGAACTTGAAGGCCCTCTGTTTATTAGATAAACAACAATATCTACAACATCTGCCAAAAATTGTAAAGGCAATCCTGCATGCAATCTCATGCACCTTGCATGCTCCATGATTGTTTTTTTCATCCTTTCTGACACACCATTTACTTGTGGTGTTCTTGGAACTGTCTTCTCTCTACGAATTCCATGCTCTGAACAGTACCTATCAAACTCTTTGCTGCAATATTCACCTCCATT